>CAJNDV010019635.1:32706-45702 GCA_905221635.1 Symbiodinium sp. CCMP2456 | reverse complement strand
AGGGAGAACCCTGTAGGGGGTATAGTCTTTAAAGGGTTTGTTTTGTATTTGGTGGATAATGACATTTATATATGTGATACAACACCCTTGAAATACCCTTAAGACATTTAAAGAAAAGACCCTTTAAAATCTTATGGAGAAAGATGATACAGAAATCAAACAATGCTCTAAATGTAAGCAGAGTAGGACATTAGATTTTTATAGGTCTAACAACAAGCAATGTAATGTTTGTTTAGAACATAAGCGGAGGTACAGGGAAAACCATAAAGACAAAGTCGCTGAATATACTAAAAAATACTATGAAGCAAATAGAGACGAACTGTTAGACAAGAAGAATGAATGGAGGAAGAAAAAAGAAATGTGTTTCTATTGTAACTACCCTGTGCCAATATATGAAATATCTAAACACGTTAAAGATGATGAACACATACGGAAGATGGAGAAGTACCATAATATGAAAGAAGCAAATTAATGTATCATACTTTAAAACAGTTTAAAATATGATATAGGTAATAAGTAATTAAAAAATGATTAAACTGCCTATGGAATGGGGAATGAATGAGGTGGTGGAGTGGATGAGGTGGATGAATGGATAAGGTGAGGTTTATTAATGAAATGAAAGAGAGGGCGAGGGAATATAAAATGAAAGAGGTGGATGAATGGATGAGGCGAGGGATATGGATGAAATGAAAGAGGGGGCGAGGGAATATAAAATGAAAGAGGTGGATGAATGGATGAGGTGGGGATATGAATGAAATGAAGGAGGTGGACGAATGAATAAGGTGGGGAACTTGTTTTATAAACCTTAGAAAAACAGAGGAGGGGGCACGGTATGAAAATGTGGTGAAAAAACATAGCAGGGTGTAAGCCGGTCAATCCTTCTTTTATCTATTTTTTAGGGGGGCTCCTGGTTAAAGCCAGTTGAGCTGAGGCCATTGCGCCATGTGGAGCACATCAGCATCACCGATTTCTCGCCCGGCCCTGAGGATAGACACTGCTCCGCAGAGGGGTGCAGACGTGATAGGTCCGTGGGATTTGAAACCCCGCAGCACGAGAGAAGCCCCACTTGGAATATCAGGGTCTTGCTCGTACTTCATGTCACTCAGTCTTTACCACTTTTTATATTTCTTAAGTTTTAAGAGTCCTCCGATAGTACTTCATATCATTCCGTCTTTACTTCTTCTATACTCTTAATCTGAAGAGTCCTCCGGTCCTTCAAAGCACCGGAGGGGGCCAGGGACTCCAAACTTCAGACCTCGAAGCATCGCTCTGCCGAAAAGCCCGGCCAAAGTCGACTCCCTGAAATTTTGGGATTTAGAACGCCCAAAAGAATAAATAACAAGATCAAAATGATAGATATCAAGCAGGTAACCGGATTTTTCTTCGAATCCACCCGGAGGAGATGCGCCCCTACTCGGGGTTGTTCATCCTGTAACCTCCACAACTCTACAGCCCCGCCAGTCCCTGAAATATCTACGCTCCGAACATCCAACCTAAAATCTGGACCCGTAAACTCCGTAAACCCTAAACTCTAAACCCTAAACCCTAAACTCCCTAAACCCTAAACTCCCTAAACCCTAAACCCTAAACCCAAAACAGCCCTGAAGCCCTAAGACTCCTTAGACTTAAGCCTTCACCCCCCACACGGCTCGAGTCTTAAGCCCTACCTTCACTCCAAGTAACCTACCTTTTTAAGGCCTTGTAGAAACAATACATAATAAGGAACCCTAAAAAAGGTAGGTTCTTCAGGGTCCAGGTACACCCTAAACCCTTAACCCTAAACCCTAAACCCCTGAACCTGTAAACCGTCCTAACAACCCCGCGCAGCTTCAAAGAGCACCAGGCCAGGCAGCCCCGAGTCAAGGTGCTGCAGGTGGAGTCCGGGGGGGTACGGTTCCTTTTATTTGGGGGTTCATATTTTCAGAATCCTACGGTTCCTTTTTTGGGGTTCATATTTTCAGAATCCTACGGTTCCTTTTTTGGGGTCCATATTCTCGAATCCTACGGTTCCTTTTTTGGTGTTCATATTTTCGAATCCTACGGTTCCTTTTTCGGGGTTCATACTTAGAATCCTACGGTTCCTTTTTTTGGGGTGTTCATATTTAGAATCCTATCAGGCAATCCCAAAAAGGAACTACTATGGGGCCTAGGGTACGATTCCTTTCTTGGGTTTCATATGTAGAATCCTAGAAGGTGATCCCAAAAAGGAACTACTCTTGGGCCCATGGGACGGTTCCTTTGTTTGGGGTTCATATTTTCAGAATCCTAGAAGGTAATCCAAAAAAGGAACTACTATGGGGCCTATGGGTACTTGGAGGGTTTACTTGGGGTTTAGGATTCAGAGTTTAGGGTTTAGAGTTTAGGGTTTAGGGTTTAGAGTTAGGGTTCAGGGTAGTTATATACGGAAACTATAGTTATAATCTATATTGGTGCTGCAGGTGGACATGTCATGTATCATACATATATCATGTATAATTTCGTACTCTCGTTTACAAAGTATAGTAGTATAGTGGATTCAGGACTGCTAGTGCAATAAGGGGTCCTAGAAGTGGCTACTCTCAGGGTTCTACGATTTTAGGTTTAGGGTTTAGGGTTCTAGTACTTGGAGGTTGATGGGTTTAGGGTTCAGGATTATCAGCAGGGAAGCTACAATTATAATCCATATTGGGGACTATCCTAAGCACCAGTAAGGTAAGTAAGTGTTGAATGTCTCACGGAAACTTGTGATTCTGGCGGTATTCGCCCTGGCACAGGACACCGGCAGCAACATGGGATCAGGTTCGTGTCGGAAAACTTTACTAACGATTTATATCTCAAGCACGATTTACTGTACCTCATATACGATGCATGTTACTGTATAAATGATATTGGACATTACACGTGATATATATATATATATATGTATGTATGATGTATGCTATATTACCGCTACTCGGAGGGTCATGGTTGGAGGCCCATTATAGTCCGTACATAGAATCCTCTAGTATAATCTAGACGTCCACTGGGATACTCCTTGCAACAACGACACCGGAATGCCCTGGAAACCTTGGGTGCCCGAAGATCGCTGGAAGCCCTGCCAGGATAATCACCCTAGTACAGAAGCTTAACAAGTAGTAGTCTTATTCCTTAGGGCTCCTAGCTGCAAGTATAGTAAAATATACACCAAAGCCTTATTCTATTTCTTAAGCCCGTATGTCAGACCCAAGTCCCAAACCCTGAGTTCTAAAACCATTGATTGAAGAACGTCTGTGCGTGTCATGACAAAGATCATCATAATCGTAAGTAGAAGAGTGTCAGCAGCCATTGATTGCGACCAAGAACACGTAATCATGCCGATCATGACAAACCTTCAGCTGATGGTCATCGATGTGAATGTGCAACCATTCCCGACTTGGAATACGCGGACCGTGGTCAGCTACAGTCATCGCAAGCAAGACGAACGGCACCTTAACAGTTGTTGAGCATCCTCAAGCACATCATGATCATCACCATCACCATCATCATCATCATCACCATCATCATCATCGTCAACCATTATCTCACTACTCACCGACACCACCCACCACCGGCAACGCCTCTTACAATAACCTCAGCGTCACGGCAGGTACCCCGGCAGAATGTTGTCGTCGTGCCGTAGGGAGATATTCAGCAGTATCTGGTCCTCCGGACAGGCTACTGCCATGGACTCTGACCAGACTGGCGAAGTCGATGAGAGGACAGTTTAGGTTGGTGGAAATACCTTGCAATAACCTTCCATATAGTCCTTGTATGATTATAGGTTATGTTTCCCGCAAGCTCTCTTCTACTTCTTAAGGCCCCCATAGTCAGGTTCACTGCAGGTTTCGGGTTAGGACCGAGGCTGGGAGGTTTCGGGCAGAGGTGCCGGGGGCTCAAGGCCAATGCCTTCGGGGAACTTTAGGGTTTAGGGTTTAGGGCTTAGGGCTCAGGGTTTAGGGTTTAGGGTTTAGGATTTTCCGGTTTAGGGCACAGGATTAAGGAGCATGTGAGGGTTTCCCCTTTTTTGGTGCACCTGAAAAGCTAAATCGCGCTTGCAACCGAAAGACGAATGTTTGTGGGTATGCACTGATGCAGAAGGTACATGGTCGCGTATACACTAAATTGATTTATCTGTCTGTCTACCGATCTGTCTATCTTTCCATCTATCTGTCTATGTGTGTATACAGACATACATGTTACAGTGTGCCGAAAACATACCATACGTGTATAGATAGATAGATAGGTAGGTAGATGTGTACGTGCGAATATTAGGTATATATAGTTTGTACACGTGTCTGTATACGTAGGTATGTATACCTTCGAAGTTCAAGCAGATGTGAAAAAGCTGTCGTTTGGGGTCAGGTTGGGGCTCTGAGTGCTCGAGGGCACTGAGGCTGTACGAGGCGTTCGCAGTTGAAGTGTTCGGCGTACTATAGGGCTTCAATAATTACCAATACCGTTTTGGGGGTTCCTTACTATAGTCCTACTATAAAGGACCCCAAAACCCTATTCTAATTCTTCAGGCCCTTACATTAAGGGCTCGTTTCAGGGTCCAGGGCTCTGGCGTTGAGGTTTGGGGCTGTGCGGCTTCCGTGGTCTAGCACCGCAAGCTAGGGTGCTAGGGCTTTAGGGGTTAAGGGCTCAACAAGGGCTTAACGGTGGCGAGGTTCAGAGTTTTACAGGGTGGACCAGAATGTGAACTGTAGTCTTTGGTTTCGAGCATGCTTTCCAGAGATAGAAGCGTCATTAGATCGTCCCGCACTTGGAAAAAAGGACGACAGAAATGTCTCTGTGTGTGTGTGTGCGCATAAGTGTGCGTATATATATATATATATGTCTATTTATTGATGTATTCTTATCAACTTATTTATTTACATTCATATTCGTATTTATGTTTGCCCCCAACCCGTAATTCAAGGTTTAAGGCTTAGGGTTGAGGGCTTCAGGGTTTGGGATTAATTTGGGGTTTCGGGCTCGGGTTCAGGGTTGTGGGGTTTGACATTCAAGCACCGCTCATCAGTGCTCAATGACTCCAGGACGGATCAGACCGGTGCGCATGAAGCCCATGATAGCAGGAGATGCACTTCTTCTCAGTTTGGGAGCTAAGGTTTAGGGGGTCCAGGCTTAAGGGCTTCGGGATTGCATTGTGGGGCTTTGCGCCTGCTGAGGTTCGAGGGTCCAGAGCTTAGGGTTTGGCAATCTGGGAGGTTGTGAAGTAACGGAGCTGTCACGGAGAAAGGGGGTGCTTGTTGCATGTTTTGGACCCTAAACCCTAAACCCTAAACCCCAAACCCTAAACCCCAAACCCCTAAACCCCCTAAACCCTAAACCCTAAGAGAGTGGGTGCTTGTTGCCATGTCTTTGGGACTTCCCTTTCCCTGAGTCCCTGCTACCTCCGGTCTCCCAAATCCGTCGGCTTCGGAGAGTTTCGAGACTTCAGAGTCGACGGCTCAGAGACTCCGATACTCCTTAATTGAGGAATATAGGGTTTGGGGTTTAGGGTATAGGGTTTAGGGTTTAGGGTTTAGGGTTTAGGGAATATACCTTAAATCATATTAAGGATCCCTACTATAGTTTAAGGTATATTCCTTAATTGAGGAATACACCTTAAATTACAGGAGCCTTAAAGGGGATCTATAAGGTTTTAGGGTTTAGGGTTTCGGAATATACCTTAAATTATTGTAGGATCCCTAATATGATTTAAGGTATATTCCCTACTTAAGGGGTATTGGAGTCTCTGTGGGCTCAGGAGTTCTGCAAGTTCCTGTGGACATTGTCCAGCCAGCCCCTTCTTCCATTTCGAAATCCGATCAGATACTCTCCAAAATAGTAACCCTACATAACTATTATCCCAAAACCGAGTACCTAATTATAGGGTCCTTTGCCCCCTTCTTCGATTTCGAACGCCTGCCGTCTCTTCCCTCCGGCTTGCGGCCTGTCTCAAAGCAGATTGGGCCTTGCGCCCCTGTGTGTTCTACGGTTTAAGGTTTAGGGTTTAGGGTTTAGGGTTTAGGGTTTAGGGTTTAGGGTTTAGGGTCGAGTCATTGTACCATTGCATCTGTAGAGTTTCCGTAACGTACAACGTGAAGCTGTCGAAGGCCAGAAGTTGAGTCGCTGATGAAGGGTCGGCTCTTGTCGCGCCTGAACACAGAAGCTTCAAGTAAGGTTCCTTGGAGGGTTCGGGGACTTAGTAAGTCGGTTCTAAGTGGGGTTATTATTTGGGCAACTCCATGTAGGGTACCTATAACTCTACTTATAACTCTACATACTAAGTCCCCTGGGGCATGTAAGGGCGCCACAGCTTCTCTGCAACGGGGCGAGAGCACCCGAGGGAATGTCTGGAGCTTACTACCCAGAAGAGGAGGCGAAATCTGGGCAGCAACAAGACGTTTGTGGAAGAACGGCTGTGGTCAACATGCCAACTCGATGTTGGTCAGAAATCTGCGGCGGTTTTGCGAGAGCCGCCAAAGCTCGTACCTGCCCGAATCTGATCCCTGTACCTGCTGCAGAACAGCCCGTTCGTTTTAGTCCTTCACTCCTTATGCAAGTGTTGCCAAGACCGTCAATACCGGTGTTGGGTATGGCCAAAGACCTTCACTCCAGCGCTGCACCAACCTCTCGCTTCAAGCCCCATGTAAGCTGCTAAGGCTCAGCCAAAGCCTTACGTGCAGGAGCCCGAACGAACCTATGGCGGAGATCGTAGACCTGTCGCTGCAGAAGCTGCGTCATGACAACGAGGCCAGCTTGCGTAATCAATCAGCAGAAAGCAGAATATGAAGAACAGCAGCAAAGAGTGGCCACAACAGGAACACAGCAAGATCAGTCATGATAATCGTGCTGGCATAACACCACTGAAAACGAAAAGCACAGCGGTACAGTTTCGCAACAAGCGCAGCAGTAATTTCAAGTACAGGCAGTGGTGTGTGCTACACATTGGTAGGGTCCCGTACATTCTGAAATTCTCATGTGGATAGTGCAAAGGTGGATGGCATTGACATCAATATTGCCACCCGGCTGGGTTCGGTCTGAGAACTGGCGCAGAGTGCACAAGCCGAGTGATCGGTGTTCCCACGAACAAGCTGCTTGCACGACACTGTGAGCACTCTGCAAGCTGCCGAGGAGAAAGTTCACACCAACATGGTGCTCCCCAGTACCTACTCAGTGTCACTGGTGACGATGCTCGGCTCGATGTGCGAGTTTGGAGCAGGGGGTCTCCCTTTTCGGATGCTTTACAAGAAAGTAAGGAAGGATCCTCCCATTTCAGGGTAATCACGATCCCGCTATTGGGCTGGCCATTTTCTGAGACGCGGCTGTAGGTGGGCTTGGGTCGTGTTTCTGCCGAGCTGCCAGGGCCCCACACAATACACACCCGCACATTACATCCGACATCATCGTAAGGATCCCTCTGTAGTTGAAGCTAAACCCTGAACCCTACTACCCTACAACACTCTCAAACCCTAAAGCCCTATGTTCCGTCATGCACTATAGGGTAGACGTCTCATGTCCTTTGCTCCGGCCATCCTCCGCTGCTTAGGACCACCGTGGCTCCGACCAGCTACAGCCGTGGTGAGTGCATGTGTCAGCAGGGCTTCTTCCTGCATTGGACCACCAAGGAGAGGGAAGCAGTCAGACTTAAGGATGGGACAACGATGGCGGGCAGCAGTCATGACATCCGTGGTGCTCATCCACCCAAAGTCTGGGTGTTGAGAAGTGGGAGTTTCCGAAAATTAGGGTATACTATTTGGGGGTCCTTATAATAAGGATCCTACTATTTAGGGTACTATATTAGGGTCCCCTATTTTCTGAAACCCCCAAGTGACTTTCCGACCTGACATGGTAGGATCCGTGTCACAAGTTTCCCCAAGCAAGGAGCTCAGGTGTTCAGATAGCTCCAAGTCTGCTTGAACACCACGCGCGAGTCCGATCACCGCAGAGAAGTAAATCCCCCAGCAGCAGTCTTGAAAGCATCATGCATCATGATTGGGGAGCCTTTTCAGGGACCCTATGACGAAGAGCGACACTCTCGGGGTTCCAAGGGATCGTAAGGGTCTACCCGCGCTGAGGTTGGAGAAAGTCGATATGGCTTACGAAACACTAAAGTAGAAGCCAGAAAGTTGGAAGACTGTCATCCTCACGCCAAATTCCAGCACTCATCATCCTTATCCCTTCTTCTAACTTCTGCACTTGAGAATAAAGCCTAAACCGGTCTACGGCCGTTTAGGGTTTAGGCTCCCAGACCCCAAGCCTTAGACCCCAAAAGCCCTACGGTTTAGGTTCAGCCCCAAACCTTTCGATCCCCCCAAAACCCCCAATTCCAGGAGTGCGTTCCGCAGAAGCCCTGGGGATTCGAATGCGGCTTCTACCCCCGGCAGCAGCAGAACCGGGTCTGTCAGGCCTTGGGGTGGGGTGGAGGGTGCAGGGTCCTCCTTTCTGATTTCTGGGCAGATCGCTTGCTTACAACTCTGGAGGTCTAGGATTCCAGAGTGCAGTGCAGTGCAGTGCAGTGCAGTGTTTAGGGGTTTGCTTTTGGCCGAAAGAGCGCCAGCTTAGCAGCTTTGCCTCGGGCCGAAAGAGCGCCAAGCAAAGCCCAAGCCCAGCGGCTGTGCATGGCTGTGCCGCAACAGCTCTGGAGGATGGCCTCAGCTGCAAGACGCCTGGGCTTCAGTTTCTGGGGTTTAGGGTTAGGGCTCAGGGTTCTGGAATTCTGGGGCTCTCTCGGAAATCTGGTAGGATCAGGATCAGAAACAAGGCTCCTTTCCAGCGAACCCTGTTCGCGCCGAGGCTGAATGTCACTGACACCTACGAGTCATCGGGCAAGTACAAAGGCCGGGTCTGCTCCAAACAGGGGACTTCTCAAAGGGACTGCGTTTTTGGCGGGCTTTCCTTTATAGTCAAGGCTGGGCGTCCACGGCCCCCGCCACCTGCGAGTACTGCACGGCCGAGGACGACTGCAAGACCGGCAGTGCCAGGTGGGCAAAGCCAAGACGTCGTAATGCGTCGTACCTGTCTTAGCCCTCTGATTTCTCAATTGCCGCAGGCACTTGAAGGACTGCGTGCGCACTGGGGACATGAAGCGCATGGAGGAGCTGCGGAGTGATAGAAGGGCGGGAGATCGTGATAAGTTGGTGTTGGCAAGAGACAAGACATGTGTCGTATGAGGCACAAACAAGAGTTCAAATCGTTCCTCGTCACTCGTCGTCCATACAACGACGTGAAGACGGAGAACAGAACCGCTAAATCCCCAAAAAAATCCCATGAACCCTTGAAGCTCTGAACTCAGAGTCTGTTTAAAAAGCCCGCCCCCGAAGTGCCAGGAGGAGGCAGCCGCCGAGGAGAAGGAGCTCGAGCCTTGGGAGGACGACGAGGTTTTCGAGGCCTCGGAAAGGGGAGAAGGGAAGTGGGCGAGGGGGGCGGGGGTTCAGAAAGGGGGATCTAACAGCAACGGTACCACATGGATACCGCAATTCCACGACTTTAGTAACTTTAGTAGCATTCCGCCTTATTGATTTGTTCTTTGCATCAATTATACTCACCTGAAACGGTTTGTATTGTCTTCGGGGCTTTCCTTTTTTTGCTCCGAAGGCCTGGGGTCGGAAGGGCGCCGAAGATCCCGAGGAGGCCGGTGCTGCGCGGCGTTCCTTTTAAGGGTGAGGGTTTAGGGGTTGGGATTTAGGATTTAGGGTTTAGGGTTTAGGAGGGTTTTCTGAGAGGGGGATTATACAGTCAAAGGGTGTTTATGGGGGGTTTTATTAAGGGTGCCTTCCGGGTGGCTTGTGGGGCTAGAGGGGTTCAGGGGGTAGTGTTTTTCTAATGGGTGTTTCAAGGGTTTGTAGTAGGGTTCGAGGGGTTTGTAGGAGTTTCATATTGGGGGCTCATAGAGTTTTGTATGGGTTTATATAGGTGTCCATCGGGGTTGATGAGATCCACAGGGCTGTAGGAGTTTCGGAGCTGGGATGCAGGGCTTCAGGGCGAAGAGCTTTCAGGGAAGTTGGGTGCTACCCTGTGGCTTTCCGGCTCCTGAAGCATCGAAATTACGAGACCTGCAGCCCGCGAGTGGGTTTCAGACCAGAGAAGCCATTTAGGGTTTAGGGTGTAGGGGTTTAGGGTTTAGGATTTAGAGGTTTAGGGTATAGGGTTTAGGGTTTAGGAAAGAGTTTTCCACGAAGTATGGCATTGGCCTCTTTGGTGAGTCTGGGCATGTTGGGCTCAGCTCTGACTCTTCGGATTCGCTGCAGGTAGGGATTTGTTACGGGGGACCCTAAACCCTAAAACCCTAAAATCCTAGACCCTAAACCCTAAACCCTAAACCTAAAACCCAAACTTTTGATGTCCTTAGCCTTCCTTGTTCTCCGGCAGGACAAGGACGGATTGAAGCCTTTCGGCCGCCAAGAGCCCAAGATGTGCGTCACCGTGAAGGCTCGCAAGCTGTTGAGTGGAATAGGAAAGTCGGGTTGGGGCCCCGGGGGGCTTGGCTTGGAGAGTTTGAGTTTCGGTTTTGGACACAGAGCAAACGTTGATGTGGGTCTGAGGATTTCGTATTCTGAGAGTTCGGAACCGCTGCAGGTCACCATTCCGGCCCTCACCGTCCACGACAAGAGCATGCGAATCATTGAAGCCAAGGTCAACACGACCTTGGAGGCATGGCCGTTCCGTTCCGTTCGACTCCTGTCAAAGTCCGAGGTACATGGCACTTTCCAAGGCTGCTAAGCATTGATAGCCTCTGATTCCGGCACGTTTCCACCTGCAGTAATAGCCTCAAGGCTTCCATCTCCAAGCCCACTCCGCGTCGCAGATGTGACGATGATATCGAAAATCCTGTGAAGGAAGATTATCGCTGTAGTCACCCACATCGTATGATCACGAGGAGCATGATGAACTCTGGCAAACGCGCCGCCATCATCACCAATGCACTTCCCTTTCTCCTCCTCATCATCATCATCACCACCATCATCATCAGCGCTGCCACCGCAACTATCATCATCCTAGGCGCCGTCACCATCATTGCTTTCAATATCATTGCACAGTCACATCATGAACATTGCCAGGAGTTTGTTCATGCTCGCGGTCGGCGTCGTTAGCGTCATGTTGCGCCGGCATTTCACAGCAGTGACGGCCGAAGCATCACCAGCGACGAGTCGCCAGCACCATCGGTTGCACCAGCACCACTCGCAGCAGTAGCATCGTGTTCGTGATCTTCTTGTCCAGTTTGTTCTGTTAGCATCTCTACCTTGGAGAAGTCCAAAGCCATCATATCTCCCAATGTCCCAGCGGTGCCAGGTCCTGGCCAATGCGACCCAGAAGGCCCCACACGCCCTTCAAGAAACTCGGGGGAGCGTCGACTGCTTGGTTCTTGGGGAGCCTCGTCGTTTGGCCGGATGCGACAAGATGCCCACCCGGGAATCTGTGCGCGACATGTAGCAGACTTCAATCTATGTCGGCTTGTGGCTCCGACCTCTCACTACCATTCTGGGGATTGCTCTTAGTCTGCTCGATTGCGGAGGCCGATGCCAACGCAACGGCAACAGCCAAGACGGTGCGGAAAGCTGTTGTGGAGGCGCCGGCTGAATCGACCGAGATTTGATTTCGAAGCAGCAGAACCAAGAAGTGGCGAAGTATCCTATCCTCTGCACGAGGTTGGCCGTTGTTTGTCGTTCTCCCCTAAACCCGAGCAGGGCCCCAATACGGTACGGCATATTACCACCTGCACCTCGCAGCCCAGACGCCCCTGGAAAAGCTCCATAAGTCCTGTCCAGAAGGGTTTAGGGTTTAGGAGATGCTGCGGATCCTGTAGCCTTGAACCTTCACTCTCCGCATAGTCCCAAAACCCTACAAAGGAGGACGTCGAAAGATTTGAACCAAGACCTTATAAATCCTTCGGAGCTTGCGGAAGTGGTTTGTTCGCAGACTTGGTTTTGGTCAAACGAGACTTCAGGGCTCTGAAACTGAACAGGAACCACAACAACTTCTCCCTTTCATGAACCCCTCAAGGAACCCTCCCAAGGCCCCCTAAACCCTAAACCCCCCCCTAAAAAAAAACCCTAAACCCCTCAAGAGGCCCTTCTTCAAGGCAATTGAAAAAATCAGCGACCCCTAAAGCCCTAAACAGCCTAAGCCCCTAAAGCCTAAACCCCTAAGGCCTAAACCCCCTAAAACCCTAAAACACCCCTCAAGAGGCCCGTCTCTTCAAGCCCATTGAAAACCCTAAACCCTAAACCCTAAACCCTAAACCCTAAACCCTAAACTGCCGAGAGCGCCGCTGACCATTTACATGGGCGCTCGAGGCTCTGACCGAGGCCCCCGGCCGAGCGTCCCGTCAGAACGGTCCGGTAGACGGGGACGGAAATGACTTGGCTACGCCTCAGACAATACGGACGTCAGTCCGTTATAATTAGGACCAAACCCACCAGCACTGAGGTGTTTTTGGTCTTTTCTGGGGTGTGGGGGGTACCCCCAGGGGGGTCTGGGGCCCTCAGCTGGCAGATTCCAGGGACCCGGATGCTCTGACCGGTCCTTTTTGGCGTTTTTGGGTGGTATTCCAGGACCAGGCCCCTGGCCCCTGGCCCCCCCTGGCCCCCTGGCCTGGCCCCCTGGCCCCACAGCCCCCTTGGCTCCATCCCGCCCACCCTGCCCTGCCCTGCCCTGCTTTGCCCGCCCTGTCCTGCCTGGCCTTGCCGAGCAACCCTCACTGGGTGCGAGAAGTGATTTGTTTGTTGGGAACGCTTGCTTCTCGTCGAGCGGCCGGCACAGGCCGCGAGGACCCACAACCCGACACTAATCCATTGCAGCTGTGTTTGCTGTCAAAAAGCGCATGTATGGTGAGCCGCGAGGGGGGAAGAGGAGAGCAGGAAAGCCCCCCCTTGAGGGGGGTTGGGGGGTGAACCCTAAACCCTAATTGAGAATAGTTGGGGTGGTTGGGGCGGGACTACGCGATGAGTGGGCGCGCCCCTATATTCCTAAAGTAAACGGCGCATCCACCCCGAACACTAAACCCTGAAACCT
>CAJNDV010019635.1:6985-24632 GCA_905221635.1 Symbiodinium sp. CCMP2456 | reverse complement strand
TAGGGTTCAGGGTTTGGCGTTTGGGGGTCGAGGATGGGCGACTTTGGCTGACATAATTTAGGCTGCAGCCTTGCATTCCTACACCCCCAAAAAAAGCTTCTCGAAAAGTCGACACCCCAAAACCCAAACCCAAAGAGCCCTAAAGCCCACATTCCAAAGCCGAAGCCCTGCACAACCCGAGAAAGCCACTACTCCCTGAATCGTTAAATCCCTAACCCCTAAATCCCTAAGCCTTAAATCCCTAACCCCTCAGTCCCTAACCCCTGAACCCCTAAATTCTTAACTCCCTAATCCCTAACTCCCGACACCCCTAAACCCCTAAATCCCTAACCCCCAACACCTAAAAGCACCAACAAAAAGGCCCCTCGAAGCGTCGAAGATCCTCGGCTCAGGTCAAGGCCCGAGCACCTTTGGTGGCGCAGATGAAAGCCGACGCGGAGGCTCTGCCAGCAGGGCGAATTGGGGGTGGGGGGGGAGGTTGGGGGTTGGGGGGTTGGGGGGTTTAGGGTTTTGGGTTCTGGATTTTTTTAAAGGGGGGGAGGGGGGTTGAGGGTTTAGGGTTTAGGGTTTAGTGGGGGGATAAGGATTTAGGGAGCTTAAGGGGAGCAGAAGTTGTGTTGAAAAAAGGCAGGTGCAGTGGATCCCTGTTGTCTTTTAGCAGTAGTAGTAGTAGTAGTAGTAGTAGTAGTAGTAGCAGTAGTACCAGTACCAGTACCAGTACCAGTACTAGTACTAGTACTAGTACTAGTACCAGTATCGGGTACCGCACTGAGGCCTTCAAGTTCTGGCTGTGCTCGGGGGGCTTGACGGATGAAAACGCCAAACCCTCAAGCCCTTACCCTAGCGGCCCTACCCCGTAGGCTTGTCGCTATGGGCGAATTGTCGCAGGTCAAGAAAGCAGCCGAGGATGAGGCGCAGAGCTGGAGACAGAGCTGGCGGATAATTACTACTCTCAAATAGAATCTCCAAGCTTGTTACAAAAATGGTTACTATAGGGGACAAGGGTTTGAGAAGCCGTTTCGAACCTCTGAACCTTCGAACCCCAAACTCCGGAAGGTTTTCGTGGATTTAAGGATTTAGGGGTTCGTGCAAGCAGTCACTGCGGACGATCCGGGCGAGATGCAGGATGTAGGGGTTTGGGGGGTGTAGTGTTTAGCGCTGGTACATAGCAGCTGGCATATGCAAATGTTCGCAGCTGTTGGGCTTTCGCGCGTGGCCATTAAACTTTGTTCTTCCCGAAACCACAATTCTCAATGGGTTTTGCAGGGCGTGAGGAGCCTAAAATGCCGAAAGGTGCGTGCCAACAGCCCTTGCAAATTCAGCAAACGATAGCCATCTTAAACGAAGAACTACTTTAAGGATCCAGGAATTTAGAGAGCCTGCTTGGGGTCAGCCTTATAGTCAGTGCTCCAAATTCCCTCCAAGAAACGGTGTCAAATCCCAAGACCCTAAACCGCCTAAACCCCAAACCCCTAAACCCTTACACCCATAAACCCTAAACCCCTAAACCCCTAAATCCCTAAACCCCTAAACCCCTAACCCCCTAAACCGCCTAAACCCCTAAACCAAAGCAGGCCACCAAGGAGGCTACCAAAATTGCGCAGAAGGAAGCCCGGGACGGTCTCAAGCGCAAGGCAATGGTCAAAGCCAGGGAAGAAGCACAGGAGTGGCAGAAGCCGAAAGATGTAGCCTTTGGGGGTCTCGCGGCTTCGATTCAAGGCTTGGGATCTTTAGGATGTAGGTGCTTAGGGTTTAAGGGTTTTAGGGTTTAGGGTTTAGGGTTTAGAGTTTAGGGTTTAGGGTTTAGGGTTTAGGATTAAGGCCAGTTTAGAGTGTAGGTTTTTTTTGTTAAGGAGTTGAGTTTTTACATGTTATCCCTTTCAGGAGAAGGCCAACGAGAAAGCCAAGGCGAACGCTTTCCAGGAGGCCAAGAAAGCAGCAGAGGATGCGGCCAAGGCCCGATGACCTGGTAGTGCTTTTTCAGGGGTTGGGGAGCCTTGGGGTTTTGGAGTTGTAGCTCCTTTTGGTTTCGGGGTTAAGGGCTTTAGGGCTTTGGAATTTCAGGCTTTAGGGTTGAGGGTTTGGGGCTTCTGCCGAGCGAGGGTGGCATTTCAGGCATGAGGGGCTGGTTTCTTTCTCTGGATCTGTGAGGCTTAGGGTTCCCAACGCCCACCCCTCAACGAAGGACCATTCCGCGAAACCCTCACGCGTCCTTCTTTCGGTTGATTCCTGAATTAAACGGGACATTGGGCCTTCTGCAAAGCCTGGAGCCACCTGCAGGGACCCTGCACCTTGAGATATGCTCCCTTCCGAGGACGAGCCCCCCCCACAGAAATTGCCAAAGAACAAGTATAGGTTTAGGGTTTAGGGTTTAGTAGTTTAGGGTTTAGGGGTTTAGGGTTTAGGGTCTAGGTTACCATATCTTGCAACATGACCACCATAGACCATAATGGAACCATGATAGACCATAATATGGTGCCCACCATACTAGACCACACACATTCCCAAACGCCTTAAACCCTAAACCCCTAAACCCTAAACCCCTAAAACCCTTAAACCCCTAAAACCCTTAAACCCCTCAACCCCCTAAAACCCTAAACCCTAAACCCCTAAAACCCTAAACCCTAAACCCCTTAGTTGAAGCCAGGAGAAGGCCGTGAAGGAGGCCCGTGAGGCTGCGGAAGAGGAGGCGGAACAGAGAGCCAAGGCGGCTCCTGGGGGGGGCGAGCGCGCGCGGGAGACCTTGCTTTTTTAGGGCCTTCTGC
Source organism: Symbiodinium sp. CCMP2456 (assembly GCA_905221635.1). NCBI lineage: Eukaryota > Dinophyceae > Suessiales > Symbiodiniaceae > Symbiodinium > Symbiodinium sp. CCMP2456. The sequence continues at coordinate 21,867 of CAJNDV010019635.1, read as the reverse complement.
GGGGGGTTCGGGCTCTACTGCAGGGGTTTTTTCGGGCCTTGGGTGTGTGGGATTGCAGGATAGGGGTGTTTTTTGTCACAGCTTCGGGGGTATGAGCTCGGCAACCGCTCAAAACGACCTTGCTGTAAACATGCTGTACCCCTTCTCGTACTTGCTGTTTCTTCCTATGTGTGATACTACCTCTTTGTGCATTGACTCTCTGTCTAGAAAGGTGGTTTTCTTTTCTGTTGTTATTCTTGTGTTGTAGTGTTATACCGCGACTTTCTCTCTGAAGTTGTCCTTAGTTTTCTCGTTGCGACTTGTTGCAAAAAGCTGCGTTACTCAGTTTGTTGTTGCTGTCATCCAGATGGCTGTTGCTACATCTCGTTACTATTATGTCTTCTTGCGGCGGTGCTGTCATCGGGCTTCTTCTTGCTCTTGGGCTCTCAGCATGGGGGGTTGTCTGCTTCTTTGCAGGAGAGTTGGTTTTCGGGGTCATGTCTGCCGCGCTTTCGGGCTCGGGTTGTTTTCGTGTCTTCGGCTCCGTTTTGGCTTGTTGCTAGAACGTCCGCAAAACAACGTCAGGTTCTATCGTTGACCTTGTGCTCTTGTGTTGCATTGTGGCACGTCGGAGCTGCTCTGCACTCCCTGCTTCTCTTGGGAGATAGCGTTCGGTCGAACTGTGCCGTGCACCTGTCCTTTTGATTTAGAGTTTAGGGCTCCCTTCTTTGCCTGCACGACTCTTAGTCTACTAGCCCAGTGCCTCGCGCCATCTCCGAGAACGCGAATCCCAAACCGAAGGCCGCATTCCAACAGCATCGTTGTTTCTCCCATCTGGATCTCCAACTTCTTCAGTCCGTGCAACCTGCAGCTCCCTGCAACAGCCCTCATCTTCAAAGCTCAGGATGGCACGATGCCGGGAACTTTCAATCCAAGAAATAAATCCAAGAGGCAACAGCCCGCAAAGCACCGAGCGCGAACTCCGAAAAACCTTGGGCCCAAACTCCCTAAACCGCTTGAGGCAGCGGCCGAAGATGCAGCCACCAAACGAGCGGCAGGGCGCTCAGTGCTTCCTTCAGCACTTCAGGTGGTCAAGGGTGCATCGGCTGTAGAGCTCTGGAGCTTTGGGTTTAGAGTTGCGCCCTTGAGGTTGGGATTTGTTGGATGCTCCTTGATCTCAGCATCTGATGGATCTTGAGCTAACTCGAGATGCTGTTAGTAGATGCGACGCCGCAAGAATGGAGTCTCCTTGTTGGCCTTCCGCCAAGGGTCACTCGACGGATTTTGGGTTGAGGTTGGAGAGATGTAGCCTTCCAGGCCCTTGGGGCATGGGTTTAGGGCCCGCAAAACATAAAGTTGTGCACGTGGGCGGTCCGTATTCAGAGGATCCCATTATGTGGTGTCTTTGTTCAGCCTTCATTCTTTCAGAACTTACGTCGAAGCCAGGCATCAGATACAAGAGTCGTGGCAACATAGCCAGACGAACCGTCTGCCGAAAGCAGCATTAAGAGCACCAAGCAGAAGAACCCCTTAAACCCTAAACCCTAAACCCTAAAAGCAGAAGAACTCCCCCCCCCCCCCCCCCGACCCGCACCTGAATTCGGCGCTCGAAACCTGGAGGTGGCCAAAGCCTCCCGCATCGCTGCCGAGGGCGCCGATGGGGCCTCCGAGGCCGGGTGCTTGTTGCTGAGTTCTCCCTGCAAGGGCCCTGTAGAGGTTTATGCGGCTTGGTGGAGTTTTAGGAGGGTACTCTTGAAATATAAGGTTCTGTGGGGTTCCGAATGCATTCAATTCACCAGAATACGGAAAGCATGTCCCTTTATTGTTGTCGTTTAAGTGTACGTTCACGGCTGGTTCCCTAAACATGCATATATTATCTGCATATGTACGTACGTACTCGAGGGTGTCCCGCATCCTAAGGACAAGCACAAGGAAAGCGAGGAAAAGCCTTCGGAATCCAAAGCTGATGCGAAGCCCGAGAAATCAGGACCGTGGATGCTTCCTGCAATCGGAGGGGCCCGTTGTGCTGCTCGGGGTTTGTCGCTTCGACCCTTGCGGCATTGAGGATTTGCTGCGAATGTGTCGGTTCAGGAGTCAAAGAGGACAAGGACGCCGGAGAGACCGAGGCTGATCACTGAGGTGCAGGGGAAGCAGGTCGTAGCGCATGACACTTGAGGCGGCACGTCCCTGACGCCTGGACTGCCACATGTCACAGCTCTCGGAGCACCACTGGCCCGCATGGGCCGTTGCATATGCGAGCATGAGGAAAAAGAGTGCCTTGTCTTTAGGAAGAAGCTCCTAGTCTTGGCCCTGGGGCCGCCCTGTGGCCAGCTCTTGCAATTCCGCAGTCTGCTTTCCCGGCCGATGTGTTGATGACAGCCGGCATCCGTCAGACCTGGGCTCAACATGCGCAGCAGACAAGGTAGTCATTTAATTTCAATACATCTTTTTCATGATGTTCCTCGCTGTGCCGGTTTCAGAAAAAAAAAACATGCTGCTTGCCCTAGCATTTTGCGCCTTGGCACGTTTAGGTAGAGCGTTGGCTTTTTGCTGGGGGCGGTCGGAGGCAGCGGTTCGTGAGTCAGAAGCATGCGAGGCATCGGCTTCCGCTGGGCTTCAGCAACAAGACCGGCACGGCAGGAGGATGTGCTTACACTTGCAGGCTGCTGCTGTCTAGGGGAGGGGAGAAGGTATGGGGGGGTAGGGAAAGTAGTGGGGGCATTTTGGGAGCTCGGTTTCGGAACTTTACATTCCCGTGGCTTTGGCAGGCCGCCCCTATGGGGTGGAAGATTCCGATGCTGGCTTTGCGTTCTGGGGTTGTTGGGAGTGTTGGGACCTTTTGGGGGAAGTGCCTCTGACTCACTGGATGATAGGCTTTCTGTGGGCAGGGGCTGATCTTTGGCTTTGAGCCAGAACTCTGGGTGTCGCCCGCCACCGACATCGCCACATGCGCTACCGTGATTTGGTTACAAACCCTGTAAACACTATCGGATATGGCCCCAGTCGTGGGCACAAGCAGGCTGTTCCCCACTTGGCCGCAGGTGCACACGACACGCAATACCTCTCGCCAGACTCGCGCATTTTGCCGAAGTCGTGTAAAGACGATGGGGTGATCTTCCTCGAGCCCGGGGTGACCTACGACACGCAGGCGACTGCTCGCACTTGCATCAGGGAACGGGAGTGCACACGCAAACACAGAGACACCGATCTAGACAGCACGCACGTGTCCCTCAAAATAAATATTGCGAGAGCTACGCGTATGAGCCGAGCAGCATTTTGAGAGTCCGGAAATGAACCCCAAATTGCACATGCACAGGTGGGCCTCCACCGCATCGAGTCGCGTTGCCATACGCTGCAGGGAGCTCCTGGGACTCAGCTCCTTTGCTCCGGTGGCATTTTCTTCGAGAACAGGGACGGTATGACGATGGTTGGGCCCCTCAGTGTGACGATGGCCCCAGGAGTGCCAAGCCTCGGAAACGCTTCGGCGATTCACGCTGCCGGCAACCTACGAGTTGTGGCGCCCCAGGGTGCGGCCCTGCAGTTCAGGTGGCTTACATCTTCGGGGCGGGGGGCTGCCCTCAGAGCCGAGGGCGACATCTTCTTGGAAGGTCTAGGCAGGATGACTTTCGAGGACATACACAGCTCTCGTACTGGTGCATTGCACACCCCTCAACTCATCCGCAGCACCGCGGCCCATCTGGAATTCGAAAACTGCTCGGCTCGAGATTCGGGCGGTGCCATGTTTGGCGGCAAAGGCGTGATCTTGAACAGTGGCAAATCAGACCATGCAATTCGCTTCCACGGTTGCAAGTCAGGATGGAAGGGCGGTGCAGTCGTCAGTCGAGGCAATGTAGAGCTGAAAGGCAAGGGCACTTTTGTCTTCGAGAAGTGCCACTCCGACTTGGTCGCTGGTGCTGTGGGTGCCGGTACGGCCGTGGTGATTGATCTTCAAGACGAAGGTTCCGTAGATTTCGTTCAATGCATCACCGGGGGTGGACTGCGGTGCGATGGGTGCCATGGGCTCGGCGGAGGCGCAATTTCTGCTGGCAAGGAGGTCAACATCACTACTGGCCGTGTCCGTTTTTCGGGCTGCTTCGCTGAGACTGGCATCGGAGATGCGGTGATGAGCAAATACGGCGCCATCAACATCGGCGAGGCAGCTCATGTGGTCTTTGCTGGCATGGATAGTCTTCACAGCTCGCGCCTGTCTGCGAGAGATGTAAGGATGCCGCCTGATGGGACGGTTCTTCCCAGCGATGTGTTTGCACAGGTTGACCTGTTGGCAGAAGGCAGTTTCTCTTTCCACGAATGGATCTGCCCAGCCGGCACAAGGTTCGTTATTAGGGCGGACGGTAGTCCCGCACGCGGTCAGTGCAAAATATGCTGGCGCGGCAGTGTCTCACTGGCACCTGCTTCCGTAAGACTTGAAGGCGAGGTCAAGCCGGAGGCCGGCAGGAAAATCGTGCTGGTGCGACACTCCTCTCCGAATTCTCTGAAGAGTCTCGGCATCTCGATCCTCACGAAGGCTGCAAAGTCCAGAGACGACGCATGCCTGAAGGACCCTGGTTGCTTGGGAATTACAAAATCAGCTGGACAGCGCACGGCCTACCACGAGCTCGCCTTGGTGCTCAGCTATGAGAACAAGCGGGTATTTACCTTCGGCAATCGCAGCGTGCAAACCGAAAGGGGAGAGAAGCTGACAGTGCCATGCAATACATATAACGCAGGCGTCCCGCTGGCCCTCGTGGAGCCGGGGCAACATGTCACTTGGGAGGACCCTGAGAGGGCGCAACACTTTGAGCTGGACAAGGATGGCATGCTTGTCCCTGCGCACGAACCGCACTTGACCATCGGCCTCGACCGCGACGTTAGCTACAGGTTTGAACCGTTTGACCCATATGGAGCATGCATGACCTGCGAGAAAGTCGCCACGCATTTGGCCGACAAGCTGCAGTGCTTAGGAGCTTCTCATGTGAGGTCCCTTCCGGGGTATATGATTTCGAATCCAGCAGCAGGAGCGAGGAAGGTTGAGGTCCACAGATGCCCCAATGCAGCGGCCTGTCCAGGGAGCAACCTCAGCGTTACGGCGGAGGGCCGGACGTCCTCCCGCAGCCGAATCTGCGCGACAGGCTATGAGCCAAACCCTGGCTGCACACGCTGCGCCCCCGGCTACGGCCGGCCGCAGCTAGACCCCTTCATATGCCAGGCACGAGGGCTTGCTGCAGAATAAACATGCAGTGCAGCTGTTCGTAGTTACTCCGACATTCAGGTTCCAGTTTCTGTATGTTTCTGCATTCTGACAATCCTTCGGATTCCGTTTGTCCCAGACAGGCATGCGGCGAGGCGTCCTTGCGGCGACAGGTAGGCATAGCCGCACTATCCAACTGCATCTTCTATGGCATGGCGTTGAACTCTGCAAAGCCGCGCAGTCACATTCAGCAGATCGTCAAGGCAGGCTGGGCACAGGCCGCATACGGCACACAAGTTGCTGAGATGCCTCACTCGTGTCAGCATTGCAGTTTGCTTTCTTTTGGAGCACCATTCATGTCGTCAATCCCTGGCCCAGCCCTGAGGTTTTCCTGTCCTTCATCACCATTTCTGCCAGAAGTCTCTCAGCTGTGCGCCACACGCCGCATTATCATCTGCTGCTGTGCCCTGGCTTGAAGTATCGCTCATGCGCGCGTGTGAACACAATAGACAGACAGCCACGTGATCGGTTCTGCCTAGATGTGGACATGGGCGTTTGCATCAATGTATTGCCGGTCTATAAGGCGCGACATCTCAGCCTCCGCACAGTGGCTGCATCGGTCTCTCTTTGCAACGGACTTCGTAGTGCATGCCGAGCCGGGGTGCTCCAGCTGCCTTGGGGTGCTTGTGTTTAGGAAATGTTTCCCTTTGCTTACCGAAAGAATGTAAAGTAGAACACATCGCGACTAGCTCTTGTCTGGTCCAATATTTTAGGGGACAGGGCAGCGTATAGGGACCATCACGACCCAGGTCCAGTGTCAGCTCCTTCGACTGCTGGGGCCTGGCGGATGGCCCCGTGAACCTGTTCTACAGCATCGCCCTTTCGTGGGCCATCCCAGTGCTCTTGCTCTTGCCACTCGCTTACAGGGTGCTGTATCTTCCGTGTGACAGAGCCGCTTTGAGCCCATCTGAGGCTTTCTTGGAGCTGGCTCGGTCTGCGTTCTTGGCGCCTTTGCTTGGTCGTTTGGGGCAATGTCTTCATTCCCCCGCTCATGGGTGCTGCGGCCACGCTGGTGCCGTGTTTCAGCACCCACGAAGGGGGCCGTCGATTCCTGATGTACGAGGCCGCATTCGAAACCCCATGCGCTTCCAAGTTGACCGAATCCATGGTGCTCCCGCGATTTTGGTTGGCAGTGGGGACAACAGTGCTGCTTGCCGTCATCGGCCCCGTCTTGTGGCTGTCGCTTGCCATGTCTATTTCCTCAATGCGGCGAGGCGTCGAAGATGATCGGACAGTCGGCTTCCTGGTGGCAGGCTACGAGCCCGGCTGTCGGTGGTGGGAAGTCACCGTCCTCGTCAGGAAATCTGCCATCTACGTTGTAGCAGCTTGCTTCCCGATGTCTTGGGCCCCCGAAGCACACTTGGTCTACCTTCTGTTAATCACGGTCGTTGCAGAGCTCGTCCATTGTAGCATACGGCCCTATGTCAGCCCACGCCTGAACAGGTTGGAGGGGCAGGTTCTAGGCGTTTCCTGTACAAACTTGGTTCTGGTCATCTCCTTGCTGTCAGAGTGGCCCTACCGACCGTACAGCATCTACGTCGGCACCTGCGTCCTTCTCTTTTTGCTCACAGCGGGCACCTACCTCTTTTTCCTTTGCTTCTACATTCGTGCCGTGTTCACGAGGGACGATTCCCAAAAGGGGAGGAGGTAGAGGACCAGGAGGACATGCAGGAGGCCGAGGATGTGGCACCTTGACGGCATCCAGCATCACGAAAGCGGTCTCGCGACACTGCACAGAACAGCGTTGCTAGCACGTCGCAGCGAGCAGCCCATGTGAAACTCGACCACAGCCCAGGATGCATCAGCTTAGCGCATGGACCTGGGAGGCTCGGCGGTTCAAATCTGCCCACGTTGCCTTGCTTCACCTGGCCGGAAGCGGCCTATGTCTGCCCCGTATGGCTAAAACACTGTGCTATCAAGATCTGCCTGTCCTCTCCTGCAGGACTAAAAGAAGCGGAACGTGATGTGAGAGGCACCTCACTCAACTTCAGGCTTCACCGCAGCTTCTCACTGGGCTCCCAAGGTTTCTAGAAGCTTAGCCCAGTGGCATGCCAAATGCAGCCTCCAATGTTCAGTTGTTTGTGCAAGTGCGAAAAAAGACGTGTGCATGCGGGAAGCATTCTCTGCAGGCCCGGAGCATCAGAAGCCTCCTTGACAATGCACCCTGCTGCCAGCCACGCAGGTACAGTTCTCGAAACGTCTTGCAAAGCTCATCTCCGGTCTAGAATTAGGGCCTAGAAGCTTCCAACCACATCTCTTGCTTGCTTTGGGCTTGTCGAAGTCTGCAGATGCACGTCAATGCAAAAACCTTGACCCTGACCTTCCGCCCTTCCGCTCCGCGCCCACCTCAAGACAGGAAAGGAGCTGCTAAATCTTAAACCCTAAACCCTAAACCCTCAACCCTAAACCCTAAACCCTAAACCGTAACCTGAAGCCGAACCCGAACAGAGCACGGAGCACCCATGTACGGTAGTGGGTTTTCCATGCTTCCGTGCATGCTCACAAACGACGCCGTGCTTCCCGAATATCGAGCCGTAAGCCTTACATTGTGAATCTTACAGCCTTCAAAACCTTGCCTACCCCAAATTGAAAGCTACACAGCCAAAGACCGCATCTAGCCTCAAACTCTCCACAAAGTGCTTGGCACTTTGTGGGCACGCCGTTGGAGTTGCGGCTGGATCTGGCCATGGGCTTTGCTGAGGACATTTGGCTTGAGATGGCCTTGGGGTTTAGAATCGTACGGAATGTTTCGCAAAGCTTGGTTTTGGCTGGGCTGGGGTAAGGTTCGGGTTTAGAGCTTTAGGGCCTCAGTGGCGTGAGGTCGTGTTTGTAGGAGGGTTGAGCTGCAAAGTTTAGCTCTTTCAAAGGATGATGCAGGGTCAAGCCCGGCAAATGAGCCATCCCACGATCCGTAGGTCCCGGTTCTGAAGTTTGCACATGTTTTGTGGTTTCGGCCTTAACTTTTGCCCCGATCTTTAAAACCAAGTCTTCTCCTTGAAATTGAAGAGTGGCCCGAGCAGCTGATAATGCATGCGGTGGCTGCTCCTGCAGAGTGGGGGTGCTTCGTCCAGTTATTCATGCGCGGGAGGCCTCGGGAGCTTCAGAATTCAAGGGCTTGCGCGACTTCCAGCGACTTTGGCAAAGAGAAACCTCGATGGGAGCAGGAGATCAGGCCGTTTTGGCCGAGAGTGCCGCATTGTACGATAAAGAGGAGGTTCGGGACAGAGCCTCCAAGCACGAAAGGTGGCGATCGAGGACTGGCAGGAGGGCGGAACGGCTTGGGTGCAGGGTCAGGCTGGGGACAAGTGTAGGCGTTGCGGCGTTGCATTTGGCACACACGATGGGGAGGGTGAAGATCCGGGTCGAAGTGGAGGTACTGGCATGTGGGTATGGTGGGCGCTCTCCCCCGCTGAGCCGGGGTCGGCGACAGGCATTTAGGGATCCTGAAATCCCTACGGACCGGGGATTTCGCACAGATTGGCCAAGACTCCCGCAGAACTGTTTCCTACGCGGGCACAGCCACCAAACACCACAGACCACCCCGTGCACAGTTTCTTTACAAAGAGGCCCAGGGGGCTTAGTAAGTAGCTTGTAAATGGAGTTATAAGTACGCTAAATGGAGCTACCCCCAAAGTAATCCATTTTGCAAGCTCGGCTGAGCTCAGGAGCTTCGGAGCCACTGGGCCGCCTTCTTTGTGCTCTTCTTCGCCAACGGAATGAAGAGCTTGGTGAACCAGGCCAGGCCGGGGGGGGATGTGGGGATTTCTCCGAAGCTGTCGGGCTCATCTGGGCAAAACTGTTGAATTCGGGTTTAGGGTTGAGGGTTTTGGGTTGAGGGTTTAGGGTTTAGGGTTTAGGGGATGTTTAGCAAACATACGGGTCGGCGAGGAATTGGCGGAGAGGCTTTGGACGGGCTTCGTGCTGGGAGGACTGAGCAAGCAGGTGATAATGCGGATTCCAGGCCTAGGCCGACCATGCGGTCCAACGAGTAACCCCGAAATCGCGCTTGGGGCTTCCCCAAACCCGATGCCTGAGCTTTGAGCCCAGGTGGAGGTGGCCTTCGCAAGATCTCTGGTGTCCTGCAAAGAGCCGTTGTCGGAGGTGTACACGGGATCCCAGTGGCATCTTGCCCAAGATTAAAGTCTTCAAACCGGAAACCACATGTCCCATAACCATAACCCTTGCACCCCAGACCCTTGAGCGCTAATTCCAAAACTTTCAAATCCACACTGGTCTTTTGGCAAGCAGCGAGCAGGTCCCGGCACAGCTCGCAAAATGCCTTTTTTGAAGCCGCTGCAGGCAACGGTCAACAGCCCCCCTTTCCTTGGAGATCCCACTGCCGAGGTGCGGCGACCGGCTTGAAGTCATCAGCGTGGGGTATTCCATCTCACAGCGCGGGCAGGCGACATTCGTTGCCTTGGCGGGTTCAGGGGACTTAGTAAGTCGGTCATAAGTAGGGTTATAACTGGGATAACTCCATTTAGGGTACTTATAACTCCATTTACAACCTACTTACTAAGTCCCCTGGACCTCTAAGTTGCCCTGGCGTTTCAGGGATTTGGGGCTGACCGCCTTGCCGCGCTGGCTGGCTCGAAGGGTCAGAGGGGAAGAACTCTGGTGTGGCGCATGGCCCAAAAGTAAAGGGCACTTTGGAGTGAGGGGATTGGAACATGGGCTCAGGCTGGTGCAAGAGACGCCTTGTTTCCGCTATTCCGTGCCAGTCCCCAAGCTCTGCAGGCAAACAAGAGCCCGAAACCACTAGGCCTCAGCTCTGGTTTAACACCAAAACAAGATTCCTTTATCTCCCCACCCTAACTCCCCGCCGTGCTTTGACAGAAACCCCTGCCAAACCTTCTGCGGGCGCACGAAACCTTGCCAGTCCAGCGTTCTAAAGCTTGTAAATGCCAAGCTCGTAAACCAGAGATTCCAATATCCCCTTGATCTAAATTCCGAGTCAACCAAGAGCTGTCCGAAAAAGTAGTTGTTCGGAATTGCTTGGGAGTGCCCGCAGGCTGGGATGGGTCTTTGCTTGTTTTGGCATCTTCCCGAATACCGGGGACGGATCTGCAGAATCCCAAGTGTTGGACTCATTGCAACTATCACTGGTCCATGGCCGCTGCCTGTAGTAGAAGACTGATGATTCCCACCCACCTGTCTAGTGTTGCACGGGTGCCGGTGTTTCTGATCGCAGATTTGTCCTCCTACTCCATAAACCTTAAACCCTAAACCCTAAACCCAGAGGCACAGGAAAGCTTCGCCATGCTGATCTCCATCCTCGTGGTTGCTGTCTTGGGCTCTGTGTGACTGGCTTGCATCGGGAGTTGTACTCGTAGGGAGGCCTCTCCTTGTTCTGATCTTGTTTCGTTTAGGGTTTAGGGTTTAGGGTTTAGGGTTCCTGAGTTGCACCTGATAGGGGTAGTGCTTTTCCTGGTTGGCCAGCCAGCAGCGGGAGCCTGACCTATGGCTCAGCCCTACGCAACCCTAAATCATTGCCCTAATATCACAAAAACGCTTCATCGTGCCCTCAAAAGAATAATTACCCTTAAAGTATCCTTGTGGTATCCCCAAGCTATCCCCCAAACCCTAAATTATCCTTCTGGCATCCTTATTATAGTATCCCCAAACTATGCGTCGTTTCGAAACCGCCAAGCAGCAGATGGGATCGTTGCATGGAGTTGTGTAGACCAGATCCCAACACACAACTCTAAAACTCTGGTTCCTACACCCCTGAACCTCAAGCCCAAGTCCTCTTGAAGCAGAGGTTTGGCAGGAAAGTGGTCCTACTGGGTGGCCTCTTGGGTGCCTCAGCACGGAGAATGGTTTAGGATCCCTCGAAGCCCTAAACTCCAAAACCCCTCCAGATACTGCGCCGCAGACTTGCAATCTCTGGTTTTGAAGCTTCGGCACCCGGAAGTGAAGCCCATGCACGGCTTTTGGGAGCAGATTCTGAGCCTTTGCCACACGATGCTATCCCAAGAATCCTGCAGGAAAAGAGACCCTCGAAGGCCACATACCGAAAATCCCCGAACTCCAAACTCAAGAGCGAAACCATCCCCCAAGTCCATTTAACTTGGTAGAATTTGGGACGATATTGTTCAATGCAAACTTCGACTTCGACATACTTCAGCTGCAAGCCCTGAAACTGTCGACCATAAATCAGGCACCACGATCTCCGTTGCTCTCTTCATCTTAGCCTGTGCGATGCCTGCCTGGAGCCGGGTACTCTTCGTCATGGGCCAAGGCTTCAATTCACCACAGCCCCCTGTACCCTGCCGCTCCATAATGCGCTGCATTGACAATATTGTCCTATGTTCTACCAAGTTGGATCATACTCGATGCGACTATGCGGCCATAGCACATTAAGCCGCGCTACAGTACATCTTTGCTAGACGAGACGACATCTCACACGCACGGTACTGTTCTCGATTATCTTGGGGTTGTCAGCCAGAGCTTCTGGCTTTGGGGGGGCTCGGGTTTAGGACGAAGAAGGGAACCGGTGCAGGTCATCCAAGGAGAAGTTCCACTTAGGGCACTTGTAGCGCCAGTGATCATCTCATTGCGAAGTCCTCTGACCCGATGAGGACGGCTTTACAGCTTGAGCTTTCGGTTTGGGTAAGGTTTCAGAAAAATGACCCGCAGCATCTCGAGAGTGCACTGCCCATGCAAGGCTGTTCTGAGCTTGCCCAAGGGGCTAGGTCTTTCTCTTGTTCGGACTCCCGTATGCGGACGCGGCCCAAATCCAGGCCAGAGTTCCTGAACTTTGACCTTCTCCTGCCGACCCCAGATGACCCGCAATGCTTCCAACACTAGCCTCCCCCTCCCAGGGATACCAAAGCTTATACATCAAATCGAACTTGTGTGAGTAAAGTCGCTGTAAGCATCCCTAGCCAAAGGAAAATGATGTAGTACTGCAATGAACCCTAAACCCTATGAACCCTAAACCCAAAAAACCCCAAAGGCGAATGAAACGGAGCACAGCGCCAAGACTCCGCCAGGATTGCAGGGGCTTCTACCCATCGGCCATCTTGCAGGCAGGAGAGCTTAAACCCAGGATCCAAATCCGAGATCCTACGAAAGCGAAGAAGCCTCACAACAACTCCAATCATAGCCTGCGAATCAAAGCCTACAGCCAAAAACCTGAACCTGCCCATGATTAGGACTTGTGAGATTGTGGTGTTTCAGGGTGAAGGCTTGGGGAACAGGAGTTCATGCTTTAGGGTGTTGTGTTTAGACACCTGTACAGCTTTGAGCATAAAAACAACTATTGGAGCTATTTTAGCTTTGGGCCTTGGACTTCATTGCGGGTGCCTGAGGTCGGGTTTCTGGGCCACTGGTATGCAGGGCCTCCTCTACACCTCCAGGTTTGATGTTGGTGCCCACAAACATGCAAGCCCATTGCGTTCACCCTGATGCCTTCATCTTTCTACCTACAAAGCCGAAGTTGAACAGCCCCCCGAAAAACCCCAAGGCCCTTCAACCTCGAGTTGTTGGGCCCTGGCCTTGGTTCCAAAGTTCGAAGGATGCCTGGGGAAGTTGGGCATTTCGGGGTGGTTACCGATTGGAGTATAGCCATGTTTCAAGCCATATTTGTTAATCCCAGTCCCAACAGTCTTGTAAACCGCTAAGACCCCCATAAAACGGAGATGGCTTTGACAAATCCTGTGCCTGACTCTTAAGCCCCTCTTGGGCTCCGTTTCCAGAGGCCTGGATCCCTAAACCCAGATGTAGGGGCCTGAAACATACCTACACTATTTTGGGGGTTCCTCATTATACTTATAGTATAATATGCCCCAAAACCCTATTCTAATTATTAAGCCGCCTACATTAAGCCCCACTTCCGGAGGCTTGATCATCTTCGACATCTCAGTGAAGGGAGGTGGGATGGCGACCTACCAGGCGGGTGCGAAGGGCTTGGTTCAGGGTTCTGTAAAGGCTGAGTTTGATATGGTTTAGGATTTCAACGGTTTAGGGATGTTCACTAGAAGCTTGGTGTTCCAGGGAATTGGGGCTTCATATTGGAGTTCCGGACGGACTTAACTGTGGCTTGCCAGAGGGGCTTAAGATTCTTTGCGGGCCCTTTTTGTAAAGCCGCTGCATGGTGAGCAAGCCCAAAGCAGAAAGTAAGTGCAAACAGTTGAGTCCCTTACGATACATCCCAACGGCTTGCCTTCACCTGTGAAATCATTGGGGTGCTGTGGGGTTGCGCTGATATGCACCAAGCCCCAACAAAGGGTCACACCGGCAGTGTTGGCGAGGGTTTGCAAGTGTTAGTGTAAACAAAGCCCCAACCATTGATCCCTGGAGGTTATTCTCCCTAGAGGACGCCCGTTTCAAACTTCGGGCTTCCCCCCACCCCTTCTGCGGTGTTAAGAGACGTGGGGTTTCTCAGTCCAAGATTTGGGGGAGCACCTTATTAGGTTTGGGTTTTGGTACTTTGCGCCTTTCTAAGGCGATCAACCTTCTGTATTCCTCGTGCCATCGATCCCAGTTGCTTCATCCCTAAAGAACAAAATGTCTTTCTCGAGTCTCACACCCTTGGCCCCGTAAAGCCCTCCATCAGCAGCGTCTGAATCCCAAAGCCGCTTGTCCCTGACATTTCTATAGATCCAACACAGCAATCGACTAGAAGCGAGTATCAGACTTCGCATAAAGGCAGTCCCAACAGAAGTGGAACATCCCGGGCAAGACCCTCAACGCCAGGTCCTAAGCTTCAGTCGTAAGTCTCTAGTCCCAAGCACCAGACCCAGAAATCAAAGCCGACACATGAAGAAACGACGAAGAGTAGTAGGAGTCACAATATTTTCATAGCAGACAGTAAGCAGAGCTTGAGATGAAGACGAGTCATATAGTCCTAGCCATAGCAGACATTAAGCAGAGCTCCCTACCATAATTATAGTATAAGATATCCCCAAAAACCCTATTCTAATTATTAAGGCCCAGAGCTCTAGAAAAAAACAAAAACCAAAAAAAAACAAAAAAAAACGTCTGAGGTGAAGGGCCTCCTCGACACCGTCGGAAGTCTTCTCTGGGGTCCCGTGCTGGGGAACTTCGTGCAATACCTGGAACCTCGACGTTTGGCGCTTTGGGTTTTGGGGTTTTGGGGGTTTTGGGGTTTAGGGTTTAGGGTTTTGGGGGGCTCCTTATTATAATTATAGGATAATATAATTGTTAAGGCCCCTATATTAAGTTTGGGGTTTTGGTGGTTTTGGTGAGTCTAACAGACTTCGGTCTTGCAAACCCCTCATCCATAGGCCCTGAGGGTTTGGGGTTGAGGGGTGAGCTCAAAGGTTGGAGGACTTGGAGTTTAGGGTAGGGCTTCATCAGGGTGTATAGATTCCTCCTCAACTGTCCGGTGCTTAGTAGGGAATGAGGGAATGGATCCCTATGAGGTCACACGCACATAAAAGACCGCAGGGGTTTTCGCAAGGAGCGTTTAATTAGAATGTGCTTTTAACCCACGCCTGCCAGCAAATTTCAGCAATGTGTATTTATGCTTGTTGAAGGGACGATGTAGGATCATCCTGCCTTGAAACTTAGGGCGTTGCTGTAAATACCGGTGTCTTGGGCATGGTCGCGAAAGGCATGGACGCTTGTGATAGATTTTATTGTTTCACATCCTTGTGCAGTATGTTGTACAAAGAGGCGAAAACGCTGT
>CAJNDV010019624.1:37809-50239 GCA_905221635.1 Symbiodinium sp. CCMP2456 | reverse complement strand
TAGAGCACCACCATCCCCCTGCGAACATCATACATCATCCAGCACCGACATGAGCACGCAGTAGCAAAGTAGATCCTGAAAAAAAGCCGAAACAAAGAACGTTATTATCCCGCCATCCTGAAACAATGCGGAAACAAAGAACGTTATTATCCCGCCAAAAACGCACGACAGAAATCCATGCGCTAGCATACATATGTACACTTCTGTCTCTCTCTCTCTCTCTCTGTGCATGACTGTGTTTGGGCCCTGCAGCCTGGGCATTGAGCTCCGAAAGTCTTGGCTCGGCAGCAGCTGCAGGCACCTCGGGGTTGAGGAGTTTGAGGTTTAAATGTTTGGGGTTTAGGTGTTAGGGTTTAGGGCCTAGGGTTTAGGGCCTAGGGCTTGGGTTTAGGGTTTAGGGTTGACGGCCTAGGGTTGGGGTTTAGGGTTTATGGTTTGGGTAGGGTTTAGGGTTTAGGGCGTAGGGGTTGAGGTTTAGAGTTTAGGGTTTGGGGATTAAGGGTTGAGGTTTAGGGTTTAGGGTTTGGGTAGGGTTTAGGGCTTAGGGGTTGAGGAGCCTGGAAGCATCTTTCTGGAGCCCGGGAAGTTTGAGCTGTACAGTCCACAATGGCTGGATGCCTGTCATGAGGACTGACATAACTTTGAAGTAACCCGGGGAAAATATAGAAGCTCGTTGTTCATAATCGCTCCCTCAAGGAACATGAACAACAAGCAGCATTCAAGTATGTTACTGCAGAATCCAGCTCCAAACCCGCGGCCGTTTTGAACCCTAGACTCTGCAGAATCCCAGTGGCAACCTTATCAGAAGGTGAGAAGCCCTAAACCCTCCACCCGAAGCCAAGGAGCCGCGAATGCCTGCATGCCGTGCAGCTCGAGACTTGCGAATGCCCAGGCCTTGGTGGTTTGGAGTTTAATGTAGGGGCCTTAATGATTAGAATAGGGTTTGGGGGGTATATTATCCTATAATCATAATAAGGAGCCCCCAAAATAGTATAGGTAATTATTTAGGCCCCTATATTATATTAGGCGAGTTTTCGAGAAGATTCTTCGGCTGGTAAGTTGCTGGGCTAGAACCTAAGTCTTGGCTTCGGTGTGGCTGATGTTGCTGTTTCGCTTTTTGCTGTCTTTTGTTTGTTTTATGGCGCTTGTAGGCTCCTAGGGAGACTACATCAGCTCTTTTTCCTGACGGCTATCTTCGCACACCCTGCACCCCGCTTTTGTGTGCCAAACCTGAAGCAAAGATTTCTCTTGAGCCCCGCGTGTCGGTGACTTCTTTCATAATGATAATATATAGGGGCCTCAAAAGTGTATAGGGTTTTGGGGGATATCGTCTTTTACTTTACTTATGCGACTATACGGGGATCCCCGTCTTACGGAAGGCTGCCGGCAGGGACTCTTTCGGTCTTGGGATGTAGGAGCTCAGGGTTCTCTTCAACAGCGCCAAGAGCCCATGGGGGCGAATCCAAAAGAAAAACGAGTCACCGAATTGGGGCTTATGGTTTAGATTTTTTTGTTCAGGGTTTAGGGTTTAGGGCCAAGGAGCTGCATTTGTCACGACGCTGATGATGTGTATAGTGTACAACACTAGTAACGTGATAACCCTAAACCCTGAACCCCGAAACCCCCTAAACCCTAAACCCCTAAACCCTGAAAGCCTAAACCCGTAAACCCTAAACTTCCTAAACCCCCTACAAACTCGAGCGCTTCCCCACAGAGTCCTTATGGTGATTAGCTGCCAGAGAGTTGCAGTGTTGCAGATGGCTTGGCAGTCGAAGCTGCGGACCGCTCCCGGCAGAGAGCCAGCAACCTCACAGGAAAGCGGGGACTTACCCTAACCTCCCAGGTACCGGCTATATGGGGGCTTCAGAAAATAGGGGACCCTGATATAGTACCCTGAATAGTAGGATCCCTAAAAGGACCCCCTATTTTCGGAAACTCCCATATAGGGCCCTAGGGGCTCTAGTACCCTATATAGTAATATAGTAGGTACCTGGGGGGTCAGGGTTAGGCTTCCAGATGTTAGGATTGCTCTTCTTAAACTAACAGAGCTCGCACCCTGGCCTGAACCTTACAAGCCCCGCTAAAAATAAAACAAAAACTGAAGCTCACATAACAAAGCTTCAACAAAGACCCCACGCCACCACCTAAACCCTCAACCTCAACCCTAAACTCTAAACCCTAAACCCTAAACCCTAAACCCTAAACCCTGAACCCTAAACCCCGAACCCTAAACCCTAAACCCTAAACCCTAAACCCTGAACCCTAAACCCTTTTTTCACACTAATTTTTCCCCGACCGGGCGGCCGCTCCGGTCGAAGGATCGCGCTGGCGCCGCAGCGTGGCGGAGGCCCGCAGCGTGCTGGAGGGCTCCTGGCACGCAATAGGAGGGGGTTTTTAGGGTTGAGGGTTTAGGGTTTAGGGTTTAGGATCTTAGGGTTTAGGGTTTAGGATCCTAGGGTCCTGGGGTTCCCAAAGACTCCAAAACCCTTTAAGGAATATACCTTAAAAGTTGAAATAGGGACCCGAATAAGAGTTCATGTCTATTCCTTTATTTAAGGGGTTTTGGAGTCTCTGGGTTTACCACTAAACCCTAAAACCCTAGACCCCCCCCCCTAATGGGATTTATGATAATTGAAGACTTAGGGCCTCGAGGGCCGAGACACAGAAGAGGGGGGAGGGTTTTAGGATTTAGGGTTTAAGGGTTAGGAGTTTAGGGTTTAGGTACAAGGTTTAGGAGTTTCAGGTTTAGGATCCCTGGGGTACAGGGTATGAGAAATGTGGGGGATTTAGGGTTTGGGGCTTAGGAAGAGGTTTTAGGGGTTTAGGGTTTAGGAATAGGGCTTAGCCTTTTAGGGTTGAGAGTTTAGGGTTTAAGAAGAGGGTTTATGGGTTTAGGGTTTAGGAATGGGGTTTAGGGATTATGAAAAGGGTTTAGGGGTTTAGGGTTCAGGGTTTAGGGTGACCCTTAGGAATGGCCAATGTCCTGTGGACGAAGCGATCGCATCCGAGTAGTGGTGGCTTCGGCGACCACATCCATTGACGGAGAATCTTCCGACTCGAGGCTGGCTGTGCCTCTATGAGTTTCGAGGTTCTAGGGTTTACCTGGACCCTAAAAGTATGTGGAAGAATAGCCCTTTATAGGTGTTGCGACATTATTTGAACTATATTTTTTTTTGGGGGGGGGGTTAGGTAGCTTTCAGGATTTGAAGTTTACAGGGTTTAGGAATTGGTTTTGTGGACGGCCCTTTTGCGCGATCGAGACAGGCCTTTCAGAACACCCGGGCTTGTAAGCTTTGGGGTGCGGATTGAAATGCCACCCGAGATGCACTTATCTATAAACTGAACCCTAAACCCTGAACAAAAACCCTAAACGCTAACCCCTAAACCTGAACCCGAAACCCTGAACTAAACCCTAAACCCTAAACGCTAACCCCTAAACCCTGAACCCTAAACCCCACAAACCCTGAACCCCCAAACAGAATGGCAGAAGGTTCAGCCTCAGAGCCAAAACTCGCCGAGACCTACACCCCGAATTCCGATTTGAAAGGACTGAAAATCCTCACGACGTCCGGAACCCCCCCCGACTTAGTCGTTCGAGTGGAGGGAGCTGGGTTTTGTCTAAGGTTTGCAAGGCTTTAGGGTTTACGGATAGGGGCGAGACAGCAAGCTTTCGCTGGCCTGCGCCCAAACTTACAGGGTCAAGGCCTCATGTTGTTTTTTGTGATTTCTGACCCCTTGTCTGCTTGATGTAACATTCCTAGTCGCTGTCTACCTTGTATTAGCGGATCTCAAATTTTTTCGATCAATCCAACAGCCACGGAATTACAATTGAAGCTCTCAGTAAACTGAAGCCCCACGCGCCTCAGGCTATGTTGCTCAGCGCCTGGCCGAGCTGCTTTTTGGGCTCCGTTCCGCACAGACACCGAACATCTCAATGCCTTACTATGTGTAGTTCTCTAAATTAGGGTCCCTTCTAGGGTCCTTTTCATAAGGGTGCCGCAGTAGTTTGGGGATTTAAAAAAGGATCCTAATTCAGAGAACTACCCATGTAGATCCTAGGAACTCCCAGGCCCTTCTTGGCTGCGCTGCAAGGAGTTTCTCGACTTCACAAGCTGCACATCAGCGATCGTCTTTCACTTTCTGGTTCACAAGTCCCTGCTCCGGTGTAATCATGTCGAACAGCTCTCTAAGACTAAGAATCCAGACTGCCTACGGGCCACAGCTCACAAGTGGTAGGTAGGGCTGTAATGTTTAGGGTTTCGGGAATCATTTCCTTCGCAGCTTTTTTTGGAGCTGATGCCCCCTAAGCCCCAAAACCCCGAAATCATACATGGTAGCTCTGCTATGCCGGGCCCAACTTGATGCCTGAGGAGTGAGCGCTGTGCGGAGGCGGATACCCTGGCGACGCACGGCGTCCATCGACGAAACACCGGATGCCAGCATTGTCGTGGGCGCCTCACCAGGAGCTTTGGGGAAAAGATGGACAAAGTAGGAGTCAGGAATCCTAAATCTTCAACTGAAGTCGGAGTGGCAGTGAGGGAGCTCAGCCATCCAGCAGCAAGATCGGAGGACGAATGCAAGGGAGAAACCATATAGATACAACTGCTAAAGCCACCGCCTTAGGACTCTAAGTAATTCGGAACAGTGCCCCTGACGCACTGAATACTGCTGTCAAACATGACTGCATCTGTTGGCAGAGGCTGTGAACAAGCACCTGCACCACGTTGGAGGCGTCCTTGCAGTGGCGATCAGGTTTGGACAAGCTATGGGGCGGCCAAGTTTGCAATCTGGGGTCACTTCAACTTACGATATTTCAATGGGAGCTTCACATCAAGCTTCTCGCGGCTTGTACGGAAATCCTGGAATTACCCTCAACATCGTATCAGAGCTTCAGGGTGATGCCGAGACGCCGAGACGGGATTTGGGTGTGAGCAACATTCCCTTTCCGTGAGAAGCATGAAACAGAAGGCCCCATGTGAACACAGCCCAGCTAGACGAAAATAAGTGTGTAGAGACATATCTAGACATTGGATATGTTCGTTTATTGTTGTCCATGCACTCATCTAGGTTATGGAATGATTTATATGTTCCACTCTCGCACACACACACACACACACACACACACACCCTACCGTAAATCCCAAACACCCCAACTCCATGAACCTTAAAACCCACAACCCAAGCTACCCGCTCCCCGATCGCCGCAGTCCTGGGCACTAGGCTCAGCTTCTTTCTCCAGACTGTCGGCAGCGATGAGCTGCAATGCTGCTCCCTGAGGACGCTATTAGGTCTAGAAGGGTCTCTACAGGGCTGCGTAAGGATTTCTATTGGGTGCTTTAAAGGGTTCGTGGCGGGGTTTGGGCTCGGGGTGTTCGTGGCTTTAGCGTTTCTAGGCAGGTCGGGTCCCAGCTGGCTGTCCGCCCTGTGTGCATGGAAATGGCTGCCATAACAAAACACAAAACCCCCTCTGAAAGCTGGTACTGAAGCAGCCTAAATAATTACCTATACTGTTTTGGGGGTTCCTCATTATAACTATAGTACAAAGGGCCCCAAAACCCTATTCTAACTATTAAGGCCCCTACCTTAGCTCCGGAACCCCTTTGACCCGTTGCCTCGGAAGGCTGCAGCTTCCTGAGCCACCGCGCCAGGTTTGAGGGACTCCGCGTGTTGAGCTCCTTGGCGAGGATTCAGACAAGCGGGAGAACTTACAGCTGTCTTCGTCTGGTCGTTCTGCTTCGGAATACGATGGAAAATGGATGGACCATATCCCGCAACCATGTCCCTCCAGGAAGACCATGAAATCAATGGTGCTGTGGGCTGGTGGGTCGAGGGCTTCGGGGTCTGATGATCATGACTTCATCTCATCCCATGACTCGCCAGCCCAAACCGTCTCCGCCGCCCAAAGCCAAGTCACAAGTCAAATCCTGAATTGATGTAGGCTTAATGTTCATCCGTTCTTCGCTGCTAGTTTGCAGCTTTCCGGTGAAGGACCCCTAAACTTGCCCTAAACCCTTAATTCACTTCATGAGCCACTCCACAGAGCTCCAAAAGTGCAACCACTCAGCCGTGGCACGGAGCGGCCGCTGCGGCACACGCTGCAGGAGCTCCGCCATACGACTTAAAGAGCTGCCTTCCCCCAAGGGCTCCAGTTACCTAAATAGTAGGTTACTAACCCTATCTTATGTACGCCAGTAACCTACTATTTAGGTAACTGGAGCCCTAGGGTGCCAGTGGCTGCACAAGCGATGGGCTCAGGATCTGCTTTCTATCAGGGCTACTGTAAAGGGTTTACGAGGTAGCATAGGGGGTTGTCCGGGGTTGTCATTAGGGTTTCGGCTTCAGAGGTTGGGGTTTGTGGTTAACAGTGCGATTGCAATTCTGTCTCTACTTCTAGTGATTGTTTTGGGTGTGCGCAGCTTCTGATTGAGCTTTCTGGCGTTCGGATGCAAGGTTTGCACTCGACTTGAAGCATTTCGGGGCTTGGGGCGCCGAGTGAAGTCAAACTTGGAGCCTCGTCCCGCCGCGCCGAAGTGGCGAAGGCCCATGCCAACATTGCCTAGCAGTTCAGCTTGTGGCATCATCTCAGAGCTTGAAGAAATTCAGAAACCAATCTCTTGCGTAGGATTTAAGAGTCATGCTGCCTCAGGAAGACCCACCGCCGTATCTTCGGAGATTGTCGAGTCTTAGCCCTTTGCAGTTCCGATTTTGGGCCTTGCGTCCCTACATCAAGCAAGCTAGGGTGTTGTCTACCTGGGCAACCTCTGTATGTTGGGAACTCCAAAACGGCAACCTCTATATGTTGAGAACACGCAAGATTAAGCCGGGATGCCAGTTGATGCGGTTGAGAATGCTCATGCTGCGACATCACCTGTGCAAAACAATTGCGAAATCGAACACGCACCGCTTGACATTGCAAACTGCTGGTATTCAGTGCGACAGTCATCGTCGATAGTTACCGATAGTTTTCCAGAGGCTTGCTACGCTGCGAACATGAACATCTCAACATGGATAGCGACTGATTCGCTGCCTTCGTGTAGTGAGCTGTTGGAAGGGCTTGATTTCAGGTACCTCAAACACGTTCCAAGCCCAATCTTCACCAACATCCACGAATCACGGTTACTGCCTGCACCAAGGGGCCGTGTCAATCAGGTACATGCTGCCCCCAAGCCACACTCACATAGTTTAGGGTTTAGGGTTTAGGCAGGGTTTCAGCGCCATCTACATCGAGTTTATCCATCACATGCCTCTTTGGAACTTCTGGGCAGCTCAGCACCACTCTGAACTGATACCCACCCAAAACATAAATCAGGGTTCGGGGTCCATGGGGTTTGTCGGCGCCGCATAGGTGCTCGGGCACTGTGGTGGAACCCCGTATAACACTTTCGATACATCCCCAAATCCCATAAAACCCTTAATTGGCCTATACCAGCCCAGACTCTCTCTGGTGTCATAGATACATCCCCAAATCCCACAAAACCCTTCGGCCCATAAGAAGCCCCTTGCTGCACCTCCCCACCCAAAGCCGCCAGGAAGGCCGCACCGGCAGCGCGGAGCTTGCCGCGGGACCGGGCGGTGCGCGCAAGGTTCTTGGCCTGGCATCTGGCTTGGGGGTTTCATGGGTTATCAGCCCAAAGGGTCCTAAGTACCTGTATGGGGGATACTGCCCAAGCCATAATAGTAATTCATATTAGAGAAACCGCACATTCTACCATATTAGTACTTTGGACCCTTTGGGAAGTTATACGGGTTCGATAAGGGGTCCTGCAGGGGCTTAGGGTTTCAGGGGTTAAATTAGGTTCAAGGGAGCTTGTCGAGGTGGAAGACAGGGTTTAAGAATTCAAGGTTTAAGGTGTAGGTTTTGGGATTGTCTCTTTGTAAGGGTATACGGCCTGCGGAGTTGAGGGCATTTGGTGTTGAGGGCTATGTCGGGTAGTATTTTGGGTCGCTGGGGGTCTCTGAGCCCTGTGCTTCGAGCTTAAGTTCCTGGAGGGCTAGGAATTCGAGTCTTGGTGCTGGAGCTGCAAAACACTCGTACTCGAGTCCTTGAAGCCTCCTCACATGTGCCGAGGAGTCTTCGCCTGCTGCCCCAAACCTGCGAAGTAAGACACTACCTTCGTCAGAAGTTTGTCACAACCACATGTACAGATCCAAACCGCCTGTTTGAACCAAGCCCGAAGCTAAACTGAATAGGTCCTACACCCTTGATTCACGCGTTGAGTCCTACGCTGGCAACAGGAATCCCTAACACCAAGCTAGACGAATGCCCCGAAAGCCAAGGTCTATCTTAGGCAGGTGTTGAATCCATGAGGAAGAGCCAGTAAGCTAAGAAAACTTAAGACTTGAAACAAGAAGCTCTCAGATTCACAACAGCTGCACCCTGCGAACTCCACACCCCTAAAGCCCTAAATCCTTGAATCCAGAATCCCTAATCGCTGTACACCGCTCCAGTGCCTCAAGCCCGGTCAGTGAAGCTTGTGCTGCAGCAAGGAGCCTGGGATTCGGCTTCTTGAGTAACAAAGATCTAGACCTCAAGTATGAAAATGCAAGTCTGGAGAGGTTGGGAAGTTTGAGGTTTCCTATGAGGTTCAAGGCCTGTTCAGTGATTTGAACATCCTCCGTCCATTAGCCCGAAGCCAAACCCGACACGTAAACATTGACCACTCAAATCCTCAAGGCCCCCTGCCCGAATGCCAGCTGCAGGCAATCACATTATGTAAAGTGAGCCTGACCCAGTATGCAGACAACTACACAACGTGGGATAGGCTTGCTTCGTAGGCAAACTGCCTGCTCCTACCTGCCGAGCTTCAAGTCGAGAGCCCCAAATCGACAGGCTTCATCCCCAGATCCCGAAACACTGAAACCAAGCCCAACCCAAGCAACAGACTGCGCATCTTTGAGCCGGACATCGAAGCACTGCTCCCTGGGGTTTCGTCACATTCCGCAGGCAAGTGGCCCTTCCCACGAATTATCGTGCAAGCTCTGGAGTTTGCACATGTACTCGAGCAACTGCTGGTTCTCATGGCTAGCTTTGAGCAGCTCGTGCTTTTGCTTGAGCAGTGCAACCTCGACTAGCTTCGCCTCAGCTTCTGCATGCAGGCCTTGTCGTTTCAATCTATAAGCTTGGTTCCGTGCGCCGATGATCTTCCTCGCTCTTTGTCGGCCGGCTGCATCCAGCCTCTTTCCAAACTTTTGGTTTCCAGTCAGGCGGCTAAGCCCAGTGTTGACTTGCAACGTGTTTGCCTGAGTCAGGTCTGAAGCCAGCTGGGCGGACACCGCTTTGCCAAGGAGTCCAGCATCCAGCAGGTGTTGCAGTATCTGCTTGCAATTCACTAAGCCGCAAACCCCAAGTGAATGCAAAGAGGCTCTTTTCTTCCGAACTTTCGCATTAATGCCTAAGCTTTGGGCTAGAAAATCACGAAGGCACTTCAAGACCCGTGGATGCTTTTGCACAATGTCCAGAACCAGTGAGGCTCCTCCAAGCTTCTGTGTAATACAGCCCTCTGCATCGAAGAAGCCGGCAAAATAGCTCCAGCTGCAAGGTCCAGCAACCGCTGAATCGTATTTCTTAAGCGCTTGCAGCTCGGCATTGCACTTCTCTCTGCAGCCTTTTGTATCGGGCCATTGGGCCGCCAACAACAGCTGCTTCTTCTTGGTGATGCTGTGCGGTGCAAGGAGCTCAGCTGCCCTTCGCGCCGACTGGCCGTATGCCTGCCTGAAGCTTTGGCTTCCGCAGACCCATGCCGCGGGTCTCAGACCCGATGCTCCCACCGAACGTCTCCCGGAAAACCATGAGGACTTCCGCTTGGTCAAAGGACTGGGCTACCTTCATGCTGGTTCCAGACAAGCACGGCTGGGAGTAAACGGAGCCATCTCCATCGAAGAAGCCGGCCAAGTAAGCCAGGCCGGCTTTTGCTGGCCTATGTGAATCATTCCGCCTCACGGCCCGCAAAGGCACACTGTAGATTTGCCCATCCGAGAAGAAGCATTTCAAACCGGGCCAGCATCGTTGGCTCAGCCGGGCTCGAAGCTCCTTGTTTCTGTTCTGAAGTTCCTTCAATGTGTCAGAGCAGCTTGCGGCGATGCTGCAACATGCCTCATCTGTTGGACCTGCTGTGCTTAAGCTCTTGCTGCCGGCCAAGGCTGCCACTACCAGCAGAACTCTGCCAGGCCAAGTCGCCTTCCTTCTCGCCCACACGACCTCGCGCATGCCTGCAGAGATGACGCATAGTGGCCGTGAGCCCAGGCAGCTGCCGTAAGGAGCAGGAAATCGGGTACTACTGGGCACCGGATTATTTCAAGGCCGCGGCCCTCCAACCAGCTGGAAACAAGAGAGTCAACCGTCGGAAATTACCTTCATGGGCCTGTACTGAGCTCCCTCGGAATTCGAGGGTTCAAAGTGCTTGCATAGTCTTGTTGAGGCAGTGCTGAGGCAATCCAAAGGTGGACCCGAAACCACCCCACGATGCCAAGCATGCTGAATCTCCAAAGCCGCAGACTTTAAGTCCGACCGCTCCGTGTTTGAGGCGATTATCATCGTTAAACTACCCCGCTGTACACATTGGGACGAACTTAAGCCCCCGAGCCCTAAAAACCTAAGGCCTTGGAAGATATCCTGCAGGCAAAGAGCTTCCGGAACCGCGGGTCACGCACGAGAGGCTCATCCGAAATTGGCATCCTCCTCAGGATGAAGGGTTGAGAGTCTGATTTGGGGTTTAAGGTGCCTGGAAGCAGTCTTAGGCTAGAGGATTTGGGGTGATTTATGCTGTAGAGTTTCGGAGTTTGGGGGGCGACGAGATTTGAGCAAGCAGGCCGTCTGCGCTCAAACCACCACGGACACCCCCCACTTATACGGGCTGAAGGTTTCCATCCAGCTTTACAAGGTCTTGTCGAGTCTTAGAGACTGTGTTTGATTCGAAGGCTAGTTATGGGTGAACATGTAAGGGGTTCTTCAGAGTGTTGCCTGTGGGGGCCAAAAGGATTGAACGGCTCAGCTGACCGGTCTACCTTAGTGAACCTGCGGCTTCTCGTTTCTAGGATCTTCACAACTATTCTTGTTAAACCCGTGATTGGTAAGTTCCGAAATTCATGGATCACCGGAAACCGGCTCTGAAACCAAGGCTCTGCTAGGCCAGCTGTGAAAGGGCCGCGGAGAGGTTGACACCATCGAGGACGGCAAGATGATCTGCACAAAGGCTCAGAACGGCCTCGAGTTCAGGCTCATGAACTATGTCGTTTCCTCGTATCCAGCTAGTACCACACAAAATATGCACTCACCAACATTCACCAGCAGCCAATCTACGCTCATCAAACGCCTAATGACATACTCCCACATGCTTTTAAGATTCTTCGGGGGTCCTAGTATTACCTGGAAAACAGAATTCGCAAACAGGACTCCAGGCCCTTGAGGAGTTTGGCGAGTCTAACGTCCAAAGGCTTTACACAAGACCCCCGGAATGTTAAACAGTACACGCCCCGAGCCCTCTCTGGCAATTCGTTTTTCAGGTTGGCCTCCTCCTGGCCAGGATCCTTCACCCAAGGGACCTTCAGAAGGTAACCCAAACAACAGAAGCTCAAATCCTGAGATGACTAGACAAGGGCATTGTGCTGCCTCTCTTAGGCAAAGCGGACTCGAGCGCAGGGGCAATCGGGTATACCTTCCAAATCGGATCCTTCCCAGGGTGACTATCGTGCCGCGTGGTCTTTCATAGAGCCACACCAGAGGGAAATTGAGACGTCCCAGTGGGGTTTGGGCGAGTGCCTAAAGGATCAGGGGACTTAGTAGTAGGGTTATAATACTTGTACAAGTAGGCTAACTATAGTTGAAATTATTATATTGGCATTAATATTCACAACCCCAAACCCTAAACCGTACCCTAAACCCTTAAACTTTAAACCCTAAACCACTGAAACCATTAAGGCACTTATAACAGGTCCGGCCTCAGAGCTGGTTTGCGCCATCAGCTAGCGGTTCAACGTCATGTTTACCTGCCAAAAACTCCCAGGACTTCGGGCTCAGGTTTTGGGGACGTGAAGTGGCCCTCAGGAACCACTTGCACAGCAGAGCAGATTGAGCTCATGGAAGGTCTTCAGAGTCTTCTCACTATTCTGCGCGGTTGGTAAGAGGAGAAATTAGCTAGCATAACTCCAAAACGGTAGAACCACTCCACAGAAACAAGGAGGTAGAGCCAACACCAGCAGCAGCACGCACCGCATTACAAGACAGCAAGCAGCTCACCACCCACACCCACACACACACACACACACACACACACACACACCCACACACCCACACACCCACACACACGCACACGCACACGCACACGCACACGCACACGCACACGCACACGCACACCCACACCCCCACCCACACCTACACACACACACACACACACCCACACACAGACACACACACGCACACGCACACGCACAC
>CAJNDV010019613.1:14367-27793 GCA_905221635.1 Symbiodinium sp. CCMP2456 | reverse complement strand
CCTCGCCAAACCCCCTTTCCCCCCTAGACTCCTCCAGAAGTCCTCCGCCCTGAACAATTATAATAGTATAATTTCATTCCGGTGTGATAATTCCTCCGCTAGCCAGGCTAGGGTATTCCTCACCTGCTGTACTCCGTGTCCTCCGCTTAGCGTTTCTAAGCGGATGCGACGAAACTTTATTACCGGGCATGTATGTAAGTAAGTAAGTACGTATGTATGTGTGTATGTGTGTATGTATGTATGTATGTATGTATGTATGTATGTATGTATGTATGTAAAGATGCGCAAATGAAGGAGCAAGACAAGGTTAAACGCATAACAACAGGACCAGGCTGTACACGGGACCCCGGTGCTTCGTGGCCGTCGGGTGGGTGATGTAAGCATTGCGTGGCTGCCGCTCGATCTGTATGAGCAGCTCGTGTTCTTGACTTTTTGCAGGCACACTTTGGGGTTTGTGTAAATGATAGCTGTTGGACCGTACAAAGTGACGGGATGAAGGAGGCTTGTCAACAAGGCTTGGCAATCCCTACACCCTCCATTAGGCCTTGATCGTGAATCCGAAACTACGTTTCAGAAACTACATAGCCTTAAGCCAAGGCTCTCAACCCTGTGCCCTTACACGTAAATATCCAACTAAAATTCAGCTGACATGGACATCCGGATGCCAAGGCATTCGTACCTGAGCATGAATTTGGGGAAGAAGCTCGTCATGCGGTGCCTAGCACCTTTCAGCCTTAACCCCTCAACCCTAACAGTATTTGGAGGTTCATGGGTAGTTAGAAGTGATTAAGTGGGGTTATGAGTCCCCCAATATAGGTTATAAGTATAGATAACCCTACTTGAAACCCCAGTTAGAACTACGTACCTATGAACCTCAAAGCAGCAATCAATCTCTCAAAGGCTCTGAATGACCCTAGGGCCTCAGAGCCCGAAACTCAGTACGGTTTAGGGTTTAGGGTTTAGGCTCTGCACTCTGCTTCGGAGTTTAGAGTTTTGGGGTTTGGGGATTTCAAGGGTGTAGGCCCCTCGGCACCCTCCTCGCTCTGCTTTGAACAGAAGCTTCGCTGTAGCATACGCCCTGCACGACGAACCTCAACATCAAATCTGATCAGAAAGCTCTAAACCTCACATTCTGAGGCCTGAACACGCGGCTCACCAACATATATTGTTTTTCGAGCGAACCTGCGTGCCCTGTGTTTGTCTGTAGAAACACTGTAGTACCACATGACCCAGCACAAGCTTCGGCTGCAACATTCAAGTAAGAAGCCAGAAGGTCAACTTAGGAGTTTGCAGGGCCCCGACCCATGTACCAGTGCTGCCGTCGTCGTTCTCCTCCGCCACCTCCCACTCCGACGAGAAACGAACTTGACAGAACTTTTGTGACAACGTCACGAACAGCACCAAGAATCCCAAGCCCTCCTGAACTCTTCACAAACCCTCCCTAAACCCTAAACCCCCTGAAGCGGCTTAGCGATCCCCTTCTTCAATTCAAAGGGGGCTGATCACCACCAAACCAAAGCAATTCAGGCCATGCCGTTTTAAAATCTCACTACATGGGTAGTTCTCTAAATTAGGGTCCGTTTTAGGGGCCTTTTTATAAGGGTGCCGTACTATATTGGGGACCCAAAAAGGGACCCTAATCTAGAGAGCTACCCACATGTTGGGCATGTTGCGTTACTCCAAGAAGAGAGAAGAAGAAGTAGTAGTGCAGTCCTTCTTCGCTAAAAATCCCTAAACCCTAAACCCGCTGCGAAAAGTTCTACCTATATAAGCATCATTGCAGTTCCTTCCTGGCACTACCTCTTATAGGATCGTAGATATATATATATATATATATACACATATATACATATATATATATATATATAAATGAATATATATATATATGTATCCCAAACAGGAACCACTATGAAGCCCATAGGGATAAGGGGCGGTGCAGCCTTCCCGGCCCATGGCTTGAAGCAGACGTTCGTTCAGCCCTGTAAGTTTCAGGGTAGCTTGCTTTAGGTCAGGGGGCTTAGGGCGCATGTACTTATAGGGTTGTCAGGATTCATGAAGTTTGGGCTACCCCTAAACCCTAAACCCTAAACCCTAAACCCTAAACCCTAATCCTATGAGGCTTTGGGAGTTCAGGGGCTGAGTATGTCTTCTGCTTCCGTGCCAGCGAAACCTTAACACAGCGGTTTAGGGTTTAGGGTTTAGGGTTTAGGGTTTAGGGCTCCGCATCACACCACCTAACCCAAGACAACAGGCTGAAAGCATCACAGTCCTTTTCGGCTTGAGAGCGAGAAGCCAAGGCTGTTCTAGGTCTTTGGCGGCCGTGCTTCCGTGATCGGTTTAGGATTTGGAGCACCAAGCATACATGTTAGATCCTACTCCCTGAGCAATCTGTCTAAACCGTCTTCCACGGAGGCACTGGGCTGTCACTCACGTAGATGAGGACCCCGGCAGTGGCGGGTGCGACTGACTTTGAGTCAGGGCATTACTTTCTTCGACAGATAGGGTCTGACAACAGTGACGATGAATACTGCTCTGACGACTCAGTATAAGCCCTAAACCCTAAAACCCAGTATGGCGATGGTTACTTCAGTATAAGCCCTAAACCCTAAACACACTATGGCGATGATTACTTCATGGCTGTCGTGGTTTCGGGTCTCTTGGGTAGGACAAGGATGGCTTAGTCTCACCGGCTTTCGCTGAAAGCCCGAGCCTCTGGGCACGGGATAATATAATCATTCGAATAGGGTTCAGGGTTTAGGGGTTCAGGGTTTAGGGGCCTAATAATAATAATAATATTAATAATAATAATAAAATAATAATAAATATTACTATTAGAAATGGGGTTCAAAGAGGGTTCCTTTAAGGGTTCTCTAAGGGGTTCCTTAAGGGATCTATGATAGGGTTCTATGATGTAGGGGCTTTAATAACTAGAAATAGGTTCGAAGGGGGTTCCTTCAAGGGTTCTTTAAAGGGTTCTTTAAGGGATCTATAATACGGTTCTATAATGTAGGGGCCTTAATAATTAGACATAAGGTTCGAAGGGGGTTCCTTCAAGGGTTCTTTAAAGGGTTCTTTAAGGGATCTATAATAGGGTTCTATAATGTAGGGGCTTTAATAATTAGAATAGGGTTTTGGGAAAAAGGGCTCCTTTAAGGGATTCCTTGATGGGTTCCTTAAAGGGCTACTAGAAGGGCTTAGGCTGTAGGGGCCTTGATGATTTGAATAGGGTTTTCTGGTTATGCTATAACATAATTGTAATAAGAACCTTTCCAAATGATGTAGGTAATTATTAAGGCCCCTATAGTAGTGACGCGTGAAACTGACAACCCGTCTACCATACTAAATCTTACATAGTATGAACGGCCTTGAACCCAACTCTAGAGGGCAGTCCGCCGTGCATAGTATGAGCGGCCTGGAACCGCTAAGCCTAAAGGGCAAAGACTACTTAGTTTTCCTGGTTCAACCCCGAGAAAAGTCTGCAACTCAAGCCAATTGCGTCGGCTATGGGAGCTAGGATTAGGGGGACCCTTGGGGATATAGACCCTCTCAATAAGGTCCCTTTTAAGAGAGCCAAAAGTAGGGTTCAGAAGGGGTACCCTGCAAGGGGTACCCCTAACAATTCTACCTAGGCTATATCAGGCCGTGGATTCCTAGGCCGCATAAGCTGCACAATGTGAACTTGTCATCTGAAATTTCAATATACGGAAGTTGATCAGCCGCCAGCATTGACCATAGGCTCGAGGGCCGCTTTTGGTATTCTTGCCGCTGTCTTTTGGTTTAGGCTTCAGAGTTTAGGGCTTTGGGTTCCCGGTTTGTCGCGCCAGCCAGCGAAATGCCGCTGATAAGAAATAAATTAAAATCATCGCTCTAAGCGATGCGAATTGAGCGATGCCTGGGACAAAGGAGCACCTGCAAAAGCTTCCTGGCATGCTACTAAAGCAATTTCGGAACAGAGACAGCCAACTGATTTCACCGTTATCATATCGAGGTACTCGCAGTGTTGTTGTTGGTATTAATATGACTTCTGTGATCATGGCCACTATAACATAAGTATATACATATATAACCCAAAGCTCGTTCTGACAACTGAAGTTCGGCTTCCAAATCTCGAAAATGTCACAACTCGCAATCCTCTTGAAGGGTTGTGGATGTGAAACCCTAAACCTTAAACCCAAAGCCCTAAACGGAAGACCTTCCACCGCAACCCCAAAGCCTAAAGCCCTAAATCCAAAATCCCTGAAACCCTAAACCCTAAACCCTAAACCCAAACCCTAAACCCTAAAGCCCTAAATCCTAAAGCCCGGAAACCCTGCTTAGGACCTCGGCGGCTCATGCGCGCACGACGGCCAGACCCTAAGCTCCGAAACGGGCAAAGCATCTTATGGCACACCCGGCCCTAAACCCTAAACCCTAAACCCTAAACCCTAGGGTTTAGGGTTTCGGGTTTCGGGTTTCGGGTTTAGGGCTTTTTAGTTCCAGGCTCAGGGGCTAAGGGTAAACGGCCTGGGGATTCTCCTGTTCCAGTGGTTTAGGGTTTAGGGTTTAGGGTTTAGGGTTTAGGGTTACAAGAGATGTTCATCCTGTTCTCTGTTGCAAGACCATCCGATGCCGACATGTGAGAAACAAGAAGTACTGAGTCCTGTACGTAACAAACCAGTAGGCCAAACAGATAAGAGGCACAGCCGCAGCCGGATAGAACATGCTGCAAAAGGAACAAAAAAACGCACCAACAATTCCGACCACCCCTAAACCCTAAACCCTAAACCCTAAAGCTTTAAACCCTAAACGCTAAACCCTAAACCTTAAACCTTAAACTTTAAACCCTAAACCCTAAACCCTAAACCTTAAACCTTAAGCCCTAAACCCTAAACCCTACTCCGACCCCACCTGTCCCAAACGCCTCAACCGCTCGTTCGGGGAATTTCGGGTGCCCGTTTTTTGCCCTGGGCCAAACTCAGAGAACTGGGTCGGTCACCCGAAACCCTGCCTGTAGCGACCACTACCCTAAGGGTCCAAAGGACCTAATAATCATGTACTTGGGTTACGGATAGTGGCTTTGCAGGTTAGTATTCAGAAGAGTATATGATTATTAGGTACTTGGACCCTTAGGGCTAGGTTGAGAGTTCAGATGAGTTTTGGGGTCTCTCGGAGGTTCAGGGGTAGTTGTAAATGGGGTTACAAGTAGCGTAACAAAACTATGCTTATAAACCCTCGACACTAGAAACTCCTAAGATGAGGAACCTCCCAGCGAAGGAACTCGTACAGCTCGAGAGAAGCGCGGGGTCTTCGGCAGGATTTTGGGTCCGAAAGTCTGTCCGTCTCTGACGCCAAAACGAGAAATAAAGCTTGTCTTCTGCATGGAGAGCAGATTCTTGGGGCTTCAAAACCCTCGAACCTCAACCCTAAACCCCTAAACCCTAAACCCCTAAACCCCAGACCCCTAAACCCTAAACCCCTAAACCCTAAACCCTCAACTTGGGCATTCCGGGGAAGTTTTCCGGCTCCGAGACATGGAAACCAGGAGAGCTGCGGCTGATGGGTTGCATGAAGTCGTCTCCTAAACCACAAATTCCCCCAAAATCCTTCAAAGTATGTGTATTACCGGCTTGGTAGGGTGGGCATATCCGCAAATGTCTAGGCGGTGATAGCCGCTGAACCCTACATCCAAAACTTTAACCTTTAGAGCCCCCCGACCCTAAACTCACGACCCTAAACTTGCGCGCTGTGCCGAACTCGAGCTTCTTCTCTGGCTTCATTTATTCGGGATTCGTCGGATCTTATAGGGTTTTCTTAAAGGTTGTATTCTACAAGGGCTGCGTAAGGAAACAACAACTAAAACCCCTAAAACCTTAAAACCCGAACGCAAAAACCCCAAACCCTAAACCCTAGACCCTAAACCCTAAATCCTAAACCCTCCCTCCTTTAGTCCCTTAATAAACTAAAACCCTAAACCGCCCGGCCGCTCTCACTGCAATCCGAAACCCTCTGAGTTCTCGATCGCCAGGCAGAGGAGCTGCCTGGAACGGAAGTCAGAGGTTAATGTAGGGGCCTTAATGGTTAGAATAGGGCTTTGGGGGGTTCCGTTAAGGGTTCTTGACAGGGGTCTATAAGAGATCTATGATGGGGTTCTATAATGTAAGGGCCTTCATAATTAGAATAGGATTTTTGGGGGTTCCTTTAAGGGTTCTTTAAAGGGTTTTATAAGGGATCTATGATAGGGTTGTATATTGTAGGGGCCCTACTACTCAGAATAGGGTTTTGGGAGAAAGGGTTCCTTATAGGGCTACTATAGGGTCTTAGGGTTAAGGGGCCTTAATAATTCGGATTGGGTTTGGGGGTATATCATTCTGTGAAAAAATAAGGAACCCCCAAAATAGTATAGGTAACTACTAAGGCCCCTACACTAGGCCGGCGCTGTTGTAGGGTCATGTGAGTGTTGCTTTCTTTTTTATAAGGTCTGACAAAGGCTCGAATATGATTATAAGGGTGTCAAAGAGAAGACGTTGAGAAGGATGCTCGACTTAGATAAATGCTATGGTGTTTACGCGTTTTTTTGGGGGGCCTGGTTGGGTTGTTTGGTGGCTTTGCGCGGGGTTTAGAAGCGCCTTGCAGAGGCGTAGAGCACTTCTGTAACGGCTAAAGCTTGCATGAGGCGTTGATGCTAGAAGGTCTTGACATGTCTAGGGTAAATTACGGGGGCCTCAATAGTGGTTTCACGAAGGCCTTTTCACAGTTACACCGGCACCATCTGGAGATATGATTACGAAGTTTTCAGATCCTAATACTAATGTTGATGTCATGTTACTAAGACGAAGTCTGTAGACCTCCAAAACTTTACATGCTATCGTCATACACAACGCTTAGGCCTTCGCGTTCAATCTCTTCTGGCTTGGCACTTTGTGCCGTTCAGGGCTTGGGGTTGGGCTTGGGGTCAAGGGCTTTAGAACAAAAGGCGGACTTGGCGTTTTGGTGTCTAGGGCTTTGTCACATACTACCGTATTGAAGGTCTTGGGAGGAATCGTTGTTTTCCAACAAGGGCAGAGTATTCGGCTAGGCTAAGGTTTGTCCGGTATCCCCCTCAGAATAATCAGGCGAATATAGAAGCCTTAACAATTAGAAGAGGGCTTGGGGTATGTTACACCATAATTATAATAAGGAGCCCCCCAAAACCCAATTCTAACTAGTAATAGTAAGGCCCATATATGTTATACCACAATTATAATAAGGAACCCCTCCAAGCCCTATTCGAACCAGTAAGGCCCCTATTTTTAACCATTTTGGTCCCTCGGGAACCCGTCTCTTGGCGACTGTTTACCTTTCCGCCCTTGCCGCCCTGGATTTTGAAACGCCCAACGTCAGAGGCTGAGGGTTTGGGTTTAGGGTTTAGGGTCGAAAGTGAGAGAACGGGTCGTAGCTCCAAATCCAATACTCAGGAATCCAGCCCAGCATGCAAACCAGACAACATGCTGGCATCCGAAACTAGAATTCCCAACCGCCAACTGAAACGTCAATGACTGGGCTTAGGGCTTAGGATTCAGAGTCGGACTTACAGTCTAGGCCAGTTTCCATTAGCAGCACTTGACGATTTGCTTGCTCGGCATGCGCACACCATCGCTTTGACATAATACGAGACATTTCCAGAGCATAACGGTGCTGCACTTCGTCGCCGTCTACATGACAAGAGCATACTCTACGTGCCTGTATCATTAAATAATTAGAATAGGGTTTGGGGGGCATCTATTATGTACCGGTTCTGTAGGGGGTAGGCTATTTCGACTCCTATACTGTGTCGTTGCACGCTAAAGTACAAGCCTCCGATCTCATAATCTCAAGTGACTTCAACAGACCCCCACACTTTCCGCCGCGCACAGCCCCGAGCTTCCAACTAGAACAGCTGCTGTGCATAACCTCGCCTAGCCCTGAGCCCTGAACCCTAAACCCTATGGTCTTGGGGGTGGATTGTAAGTTCAGGGTGCAGAACCCCGCCCCTACTCACCTTCCGCCCTAAACCCCCTCAACCTCGACCCGCCAGCCCCTTAACCCTAAACCCTGCTCTAAACTCTGAAACCCGAAACCCCTGAAACCCCACCCCCCTCAATCTCCAAGCCTAGCGCTCTAAAGCCTCACCCCCCAAGTCAAGCTGCTCCATCTTGTCTCTGCTCTCGTATCTTGGGAGCAGCCTCATAAGAAACATGTGTAGGAAGCATGACCGAGGTGCTCTCATATTTTAAGGCTTTGGAGCCCAACGACCATACTGTATATGGCTATTTCGAGCCTTCGGAGTAACCAATATACCTCCATCAAAGGGGTATGACCCTAAACAAACATGGCACACTTACCTGTTCTAACGTACCTTTGTTACTCTAGATAGAGCTTTGGGGAGGTTTTGACGGGTTTGCAGCAACGGCTGTTGGAAATCATAAGCTGCCTTCTCATAGTTTGCAAACGTAGGCTCGGGGTATTGACGTGCCCCTTAGAACCATCTGTTCATCTTCTTCTTACTTTTTTTTGTCGTTGTTGCTATAACTGCCACTAGTATTTCTAGCGTTATTATTGTTGATATTCGTGTTGTTCAGGAAAACCCTAAACCCTAAACCCTAAACCCTTTCTAGACCTTTGGTTTCGAAGCGCGAGGATGAAGGTTGAAGGTCTGATCCTAAAGCCTCAACCCGAGATCCTCATGCTATGGATTTAGGGTTTAGGGTTTAGGGTTTTAGGGTTTAGGGTTCAGGGTTTAGGGTGGTTTAGGGTTTAGGGTTTAGGGAGGCCTAGTATAGCGGCCAGAATAAATAGAAAGCGGTTTGGGGGAGGCTAGCAAACTCTGATGATAACCATGAACCCTACAGGGTAATCTTGGTAACTATCCCAGCTTCTTCTTCTATATCCAAAAGGCAGAAGACCTCAACCCTAAACCCTAAACCCTAAACCCTTTACCCTAAACCCTTTACCCTAAACCCTAAAACGCCAAATCCTGAACTCAAAGCCCTGAATCCGGAAACCCCAAGACACCAACACCCTGAAGGCCTCCAATGCGTATGAAAGCCATAGAGGAGTTTAGGGTTTAGGGGGTTTTTGTTTTTAGGGTTTAGGGTTTAGGGTTTTTTGTTTTTAGGGTTTAGGGTTTAGGGTTTTTTGTTTTTAGGGTTTAGGGTTTAGGGCTTTTTGTTTTTAGTTTTTAGGGTTTAGGGATAGAGCACTTATAACGCCCTTACCAACCCTGAACCCCTTCCAAAATCCAGCGGATCGAAGCCCTAAACCCTAAACCCCTAAACCCCTAAACCCCATAAACCCTAAACCCCTATAAACCCTAAACCCCTATAAACCTAATTCAGACAGAAACCTAAACCTCTGAGCTTTCCTAAACCCTAAACCCTAAAACCCCTATGACCCAAATTCAGACAGAAACCTAAACCTCTGAGCTTTCAAGCGAGCTGCAGGAGGTTGAAGCATGTCTGCGCTGTCGGCAGGCGAGTGGTCGGCTCCACCCCGTGCTTCTGCACCTGAAACAGGTGCTGTTTGAAAGTCTCTGGTAGTATGCTCCCACCTTAAACCCTAAACCCTGAAGCCTAAACCCTGAACCCTAAACCCTAACCCCTAAACCCTGAACTTTAGGGTTCGGGGTTCAGGGTTTGGGCTGTAGGGCTTACAGCTTGGAGTCTAGCGTGGGTTTTCGGGGTGTACGGATGGAAGTTTCCAGGGTTTCAAGGCCTGCAGGTTCTGCCCCTCTCTGCAGCTGCATGCCCATAGCCTGGACCCAAAACCCTACAGCAACCCTACAACGCCAAACCGCACCACCGATACCCCTGAACAGTTCAAATAATAACAATGATACTAATAATATTACATATAGTAATTATTATTATTAATAACAATAACAATAACAATAACAATAACAATAACAATAACAATAACAATAACAATAACAATAACAATAATAATAATAATAGTAGTAGTAACAACAGGTTTGAACTTCATGAGCCCGTTCACGTAAGCCCGAAGCTTACGACGGTAGACGACCCCAGTGAAGCCCAAACTTCGTCGTCGCTTTCGACAAGGCACCACCAGTCGAACGTCTCGCAGACCATTCAAAGGCGCTCTGTTTGTGCCAGTGGTGAAAGCTAGGAACCTGAGTGCAGTTCGGGTCATATGAGCGCAGGAACCCTTGTTGTAGGGGCATCTGAACAAGGCGCCCCTGCTCTAATTGTAGATTTGTTGGATAGTTTAAACCTTTCACACATAGAGCACAATAAGTAGAAGGATCCCTCTTATGAGGACCCTGAAAAAGGGACCTCCAAAACTAACAAGCCCTTAACGCACTACAGTTCCAGACGGGACCCCTAGTGTAGGGGCCTTATAATAATTAGAACAGGGGTTTGGGGCCCATTATGGTATAATTACAATAAGGAACCACCCAAAATAGTGTAGGTGATTATTAAGACCCCTAGCAATGCAGGAAAATGTCTAAAACAAATAACCGAAAATTCGACAGCACCAGGGGCTTTTTGAGGCGCGCCGTGTCGAAGGACTGGAGGACGGACCAGAAGTCCTAAAACACACAGGCTTCGTCGTCTTTGGCAGTGCGGCGTAGGGTCTTAGCGTGGCGTGCGGTTTTTTTTTGGACTTGTTCGTACGGGTTTCAGAAATTATAGAAAAAGGGACGCTCAGCGCTTAGAGGCTTAAAGTACGATCGCAGGATTCAGGCTTCGACAGCTCTAGGCCTCCAGGCTCCGACTAAGGTGGGGGACCATGGCTTCAAGAGGAGCCTTTAGAGGGGTTTTAGGGTATATTATGCTACACTTAAAGTAAGGAAGCCCCCAGAACAGTGCTGGTAACTATTAAGGCCCTTGTAGCAAACTTTCTGGGAACACTGGAGAGGAATTCCAAACCCTCACCCAATGAAGCCAATATCCGCAACTCTCAACGCCGACAACCCCTGGGGTGTACGCATAGGCCCCATAGTAGTTCCTTTTTGGGATTACCAAAAAGGATCCTGAACTACTATGGGGGCGGCCTATGGGTAGAGTTTAGGGTGGCTTAGGGTTTGTAGCGGGTGAGTAAGAAACGCAGCTCCTCGATGTACGGGTCACTGGCATCATAGCCTGGTGCAGCAGCAGGTGCATAAAGGTTGGAAAGAGAGCAATACTGGTCGCTTGTACGTGATGCGGTTCTCTAATTTATCAGGCCACTGTACGACATGCCTAAGCCATCTCATGCGGTGATGAAACAACGGCACTGGTAGAGCAACAGAAACGAATCTTAATTCATCCCAATACCTTAAATCCCACACAACAAAGCCTAATCCAGTGTCCGAACCCTGTAGCACCAGCCAGCACCGCTGTTCTTTGACAACGCAGCATTCCGCCCATGCCCCTCGGAACAAAAAACACTGCAAGCCTTCATGGTTACAAGCGCAGGGTCATTCCGGATTTAGTTTTCCCTAAACCATATAAACCCTAAACAGTTTTTTTAATATGTGTGCTGACATGCCATTTCCGACCGCCTGCAACTCTGGATTTAGGATTTAGGGTTTAGGGGTTTAGGGTTTAGGAATTAGGGTTAAGGGTTCAGGGTTTAGAATTTAGGGTTCAGGGTTTAGAGTTTAGGGTTCAGGGTTTAGGGTTTAGAGTTTTTTTGGATTTCGGGTTTAGCAATTCCGGCTTGCAGACGATTCGGAAGTCTCGGATCCCTCTTCCCCTAAAGCCCTCCCTCCCAAACCTACAACTCTAAGCAACCCTAAACAGCGGTTTCTGGCAGGTTCTGTAATTAGGGTTCAAGTAGGCCCGAAAAAAAGAGCCCTCAAGCCCTAAACCGTGGAAGCAGCTCCTTTATTTCAAACCCCTAATAAGGCCCCCCAGCAAAACAAGCCGTCATGAACCTCTTGAAAATCACTAGCGAAACCCGTGCAGAAATCCTTCTATTAAATACCACCTACACAACCAGTAAAATCAGTAAAACACACCATTCCACATATATATATATACCCTAAACCCTAAACTCTAAACCCTTCCGTGTATATATATATATATATATACATATATATATATATATATATAGATAGATAGCTTATAAAACCCTAACGTGACACCCCTGGGGCTGCAACCTTCGTAGTGAACCAAACGCCGGAGATCTGAGGCCACCAGTTGCGGCTCAGAGCAAACCATCAGGTGCGCCTGAGGGTCGGGTTGAGGATTTAGGGTTTAGGGTTGAGGGTTTAGGGTTAAGGGTTAAGGGTTTGGGGTTTAGGGTTATAGGGTTTAGGGTTTGGGGTTGAGGGTTTCGGGGCTCAGGGTGAGGAGTTTAGGGCTTGGGATGTCTAGGGTTCAGGGCTTGGGGGTGTCTAGAGTTTAGGGCTCGGGGTGTCTAGGGTTTCGAGCTTCATGTGCAGCGAGATGCTGCTCAAATGGCACAACTTATAACAGCAAATACTGAATGCTTGTTGCCCTTAATGCCTGCATCCCAGGAAAACCGACGGAACTAAAGCGATTGATACTGCCACGACTGTGTGCGTTCATGGTCAACAGATAACAGCCCCTTTGGCACGGGGGATTGGGCTTGTGGAACCTCTTGCTTATTGCAGGTATATCAGCCGATATCGTATTATGAAGCGAGTATAGCGAGATGGTGAAGCACACAGATTGCGTCTCTCATCTCACTCACAGAGCTGGAGAAGCTTTCAGCAATCCAGACACGCAGCCATCCCACCCAGGCACTATACGTCCTACGCTCCCCAGAGACTCCAAAATCCCTCAAATTAAGGAATCTACCTTAAAAGATAGTAGGATCCCTAATATGATTTAAGGTATATTCTTTACTTAAGGGGTCTTGGAGTCCTACGCTCCCTTAACCCTAAACCCTAAACCCTAAACCCTAAATCCTAAACCCTGCACCCTAAACCCTACGGTCCCTGAAAACACGACATCTCCTGCCCCCAAGCCTCCTCAGCCGTGAGGAACGACCAGAGAGCCTGGGAAGCATCCAAGTCTGAAGCAGACGCTGCCCGAAACCGGTTTAGGGGTCTATGGGGTTTAGGGTTTAGGGGTCTATGGGGTTTAGGGTTTAGGGTTTAGGGTTTAGGGTTTAGGGTTTAGGGGCTGGGCCAGAAGCAAGGTAGCAGAGAATAGGTTTTGGGGCCCACTATGCTATATCGCTATGATAAGGACCCCCCCCGCAAAAAAAAATAGCATGGGTAATTATTGAGTACATTAAACCCAAAAGCCCTAAGCCGTGGCTCCCTACTGCTACTACTTGGGGGTTCATGGGTAGTTATAACTAGGGTTTAGGGTGACCATACTTCTAGCCTACCTTGAGGGGACTTATAACCCCACTTAGAACTACCCCTAAAACCTTAACCCTACAGAACCCCTTAAAAGAACCCTTAAGGGAACCCCATAACCCCACGTATAACTACCCGTGAACCTTCAAGTAC
>CAJNDV010019602.1:32753-57605 GCA_905221635.1 Symbiodinium sp. CCMP2456 | reverse complement strand
TTAGGG
Organism: Symbiodinium sp. CCMP2456; assembly: GCA_905221635.1. Lineage (NCBI taxonomy): Eukaryota > Dinophyceae > Suessiales > Symbiodiniaceae > Symbiodinium > Symbiodinium sp. CCMP2456. The sequence goes on along the minus strand of CAJNDV010019602.1, from coordinate 57,599 downwards.
TTTGGGGGTTTGGGGTTTTTTTTTCCCACCCGCCCAGCTGACAGGTTTGGGGTTTTAGGGTTTAGGGTTTTAGGGTTTGAGGGTTTTAGGGTTTAGGGTTACTAGGTACAGCTGCGGATTTCCGGCATGCGAACTGTGACGTGTTCATACGAAGAAATAGTCAAACATACAGTCGTCGTGGCTGACATTTAGGAACTTACGCCCGATCCTGACTGGGTTTTGCATCTCAAGGCGAAGGGCTCATAGCTTCACTGCACCTGCACTCACCAATAGAGCGTGTCGGGGAAGAAGCGCTGGATCTCAATGATGCCACCGGCCTTTCATGCAGAGTCATGATGTTGCGTCTCCAGGGTGTTAAGGGGATTTGTGGATGTGGACATGTCTGCTTAGTTCCAAAGAAACCCAGCAACAAGGAGGCATGTGCTTAAGCAAGTTATAAACGGGTTGGGGCAACCCTCGGACTAACTCCATTCGCAGCATACTTGTATGTACGAGGTCCTCTGAACGTTTACGCAAGTCCGCAGGCATCCCCTACCCGAACATCCCCTCTATCCCTGCAACAAAACCAAGTAGTGCTCGTTTCCCATTGGTCAATGTCATAAAAGAAATCCGTAAACCCTAAACATTCTAGACCCTATACCGGACCTTGAGGTTTGAGGGACTGGTCGTGGAGGAGTCGTGGAGGAACCGGGTCGCATGGCTTTGGAACTTTGTCTGTCTAGACTACCCCCAAGCTGAGAGGCCTGAATTAACACAACCACGAACAAAACAAATACGAACAAAACATGACCGGAATTTCCAAGCTTATTTTGCTCATATTTCATTTCTCTTGTTCGAACTAACCTTGGAAACAGCCATTCACTAATATGTTTATGGTGTCGTTTCGTTGTATGAGTTGTATAGCTATAGTTGATTATTGTTATAGTTGTATTGAAAGGTATAAATTGTAATGAACGTAATGAAACGAAACGAAGTGAAGATAAAGCACGATTTCATTGATAGTTTAGCTCTTCTGTCATTTACAACTGATACTCACCCATCAACTAATGCGTTAGTAAGAGAACTAATTTCGTGCTTCTCTTGCGTTTAATTCGTGAGGAACTAGCATTACTATTCCTCAGCATTCCGTGTTGTTGTTCCACATACTTATAAAGTTATTGTATAGCACTCCGGGAACCCTGAACTACTCAGTGTTCGAGAGGCTGTGAAGAGGATCAGGCCGGAGAAGAGGTTCACCTTTGCTGCAAGGTTCGACGCTTTAGGCTGTTGGCTTAGGGCTCAGGGTTTACGTGAGGGCAACGGGCGTTCAGAGCTTTGGGGGTCTAGGCTGCAGGTGCTTAAGAGCTTAAGAGTTTTAGGGTTTAGGGTGCAGGGGTACGGGTCTACACTTGGGCAGGATTCTGGGATTAAAACCGCCAGAACCCAGACTGACAATCCCGAGCTCTACTTGGGAGTCAACGACACGCACACACACACACACATACATATATATATATATACACATGTATGCATCTCGGTATTATACACATGTGTACATGTGTAGGTAACGGTAACACGCAACTCTGGTCCCTTTATGTCTAATTCTGTACATGCATGCATGAATGCATGCATCTAACGCAAACCGACCACACCTCCACAACAAATGCTTTCGCAACCCAAACAGCCCATGAAACAATGAATACTCCTTGCCGACCATAGCAAGAAACCCTACAGCAGTCATTCAGGGAATATGATACTCTGAGCTTTCTGGGTCCACGAACCACCTAACCAAAAGAGTGTGTCTTTTCCGTGGTCTTTGCATAAAATCGGCGCGTGTGGATTGCAGTCCGAATCCTATTGAACACTCATAACTTTTTAACATGATAACATATGCAGTACAAACCGGTTTCATACACCACCACCACCACCACCACCACCACCACCACCGGCGCACCCCCGCATCAACACTATTACCACGAGCACTAGTGTACCCTAGAACCCGGACTCTAAACCCCAAACCCCGAAAACCCCCGTCAACCCTCTTTAATCCTACCTGGAGCATCCTTTGATACACAAATTTGTGCTCGAAACACAAACGAGCGCATAGAGCCGCACATGGGCGCATAATGCCGCATACCGACACAACCCAACCCGCAAAACGAGCGCATAAACCCGCCAATCGAGCGCATAAACGCGCAAACGAGCGCAAACATAATCTGAGCCCAGTCGAGTGCAAATAAGTGTATCAAAGGAAGGTCCAGGAAACTAACCTCTGTTCCTAGGCGCAAGGAGCCTTAGAGACCGATACCCCCCTGGCCCTGTGAGGGCTACGTCAAGTTGCGTTGAGAGACAGCCATGCCTTGATGTCCTCAGACTCGACGACGGGCGTGATGTAGGAGATCTGCCACTTCTCTTAGGCTGTGGGTGCTGGTTTAAAGATTTCGGGTGCTTTGCTTCGGGTTCTGGGCTGGTTTGTGGTTCTATCATGGTCTTACAGTGCAACGGTTCCATCCGCGCTCTATAGGTTTTCAACTCTCACAACTACGACAAGCCGTGCAAGGCGCATGTTTGAGCAACGGTAGTCCAGCAGCTTCAGGTCAGACAACCCTAAACCCTAAACCCTAAACCCTAAGACGGCCACGAACATTCGAGTGCCGCCTCGCCCGATGCCGCCATAGGGCCGGTAGTCCGTCTAGTCACGTCTACTTACAGGATCATTGGACTTAGTAAGTAGGGTTATAACTAAAGGTAACTATACTTATAACCCCAATTAGGGGACTTCTAACCTTACTTACTAAGTCCCATGATCCTCCAAGTAGTCACAAGTAGTCGGCCACTCATCCAGCCAGAGAGACTCAAAGGCGATGCCGGTGCCATCTGGTGCCTCTGTCGGACGGCCTGCTGCGTTGACTCAGCGAAGCGAAGCCGGGCTGCCATCACTCGAGGCGGCCACGCTGACAGCCTTTAGAAGCGAGGCCAAAACGGCCTCGTCCGGGTGGTTTCTTTCAGCACATCAGCAAAACACGCTTGAAGTTGCTACTGGACTTCGGAGGTAGGGCCGGCGCAGGGCTTCGGTGTTGAAAGGTGTTCGACAGGGTTATAGGACTTCAGTTGTAGTAGACTTGATTGAAGGTGCTCCAGACTCTAGGCTTTTAGGGTATTGAACTGGTGGCAAGGATCTAGAATTTGAGACTGGAAGGTTGCGGCGGCAGGGTTGAAGGGTTTACAGTAGCCTGGGTGGGGCTTGATGCAGGGGATGGGAAGGTGTTCCAGACTGTAGGGTAGTTGCAAGCTTCCCAAAGACTCCTACATCCCCGAGCCAAGGACTACCCCCTAAACAACACGAAGCTTTCTGTACCACAGTTGTTCTTTTTAGCTTACAAGCCCTAAAATGTCGGATCTTAGGGATGTGGTTTGTAGAAGGGGCGTTTCAGAAAAAAACAGATATTGCTCAGAAAGGCTGAACTTTCGGGTTTCAGTATTGAAGGGGCTCCAGCTGCAAAAACCTGCATCTCTGCGCCGTGCCCTGTGCGTCTAGTACTCTGTTCCCCTCTTGCTTACACTCCCTATGCCTGCCAGAATAAGGGTCCAAATACCAGATAATCATATACTCACCCAAATAACGAAAGCCGAAGTACCTATACCAATTGCTGGATGTTTTGGACCTTGAGGGCCTGAAACAAAAGATGAGAGCCTGGTCTCCAGCGGAGCCGGCGCGAGGCTTCAAGTATCACAGGTTTCAAGTATCACACTTGCAGTATCGGGGCTGTATAGCTGGGGGTGCATTTCTGGGGGCGCAAAAACAAGGAGGTTAGGAGCTCCTGTCTGAACGGTCACAACGATAACCCGACGTCGGCCCTTTGTAATATGGTCGAGGTTGGGTCTCCGGTCGCCATTACCTCTGCAACCCCCTTCCCAGAGACAGCACACTGCCCTTCAAATGCAGACTGCATTGTTACCTTCACGGAAAACACAGCATGATCCAAGTGAAACTCATCAAATCCCTATGGTTACCGGTTAAGTGGGGGGCTCTCTAGCCCTAAAACCCCCTTTTTTTTGCCGCTGAACTCAAGTCTAGCCAGACCACGACCTGCAATATCAATCCTAAACCCTGAACAAACCCTAAGAGGCCCTAATATAGGGGCCTTAATCATTAGAATAGGGTTTGGGGGTAAGATACTATAACCATAATCAGGAGCCCCCCCCCAAAAAAATATAGGTCATTATTGAAGCCCTTATACTAAACCCCAAAAAATATAGGTAATTATGAAGGCCCCTGTATTAAACCCATAGTGTTTTGGAAACTGCCTGGTTGCTGGCACCGGTGGACAGCTGAAGCTCCGGCTGGTCCCAGTCGTTGGTCTTGATGGCCTTGGGGGTTCTTATATAATATAATATAATATGATATGATATAATATAATATAGTATAGTATAATATAATCTAATATAATATAGTATAATAGGGTTCCCATCGGGCTCTGGTAGGGCACATAAAAGGTTTTTCACGAGGTTCTTAATAGGCTCTGTTTCTATTGGGCTGCTTGACTTAAGATGGCCTTGGAATTTTGAGCTTGGGGTGTGCAGTAGGGTTTGGGGTTCAGGGTTTAAGCTTTAGGGCTCGGGCTGCTGGAGTGAAATTAGGGTTTTAAGCTTCAGGGTTCTGAGTCTTGACCTAGTTACATTTACCGCTCAAGGTAGAAATTACGTGTAAACGGACAAGGATCCAACGGATAGCCAGACTGCCACGACTTGCGTCGTCTCATCATGCGATTTTGGGTTGAAGATTCAATGGATAAAGCACCTTAAACCGTGGAAATTACTCACTCCGAGCTGCAATGCGGGGCGGGTTGTTGTTCTTGTCCCTGGTGGTGATCTTGCCAGCATCCTGTCGAGAAGCTAGAACCCTAGGAGCTTCTGCAGCAATATAGGAACCTGACTCAGAAACCCAGGGTCTTTTTTGGGGTTCTTAATCTGGATCCAAAAAAATTGGGGTTTTGGGGACAAGGCTTCTTCATCAGGTTCCTAAATGCGATAGCTAGGCAGATTCCACAATGCCTCTGGGATAGGCCCTATAATATCTATAAACCCTAAACCCTAAACCCTAAACGCGGTTTAGGGTTTAGGGTTAATTTCCAAGCAGGATGGGGATCTTGGGCTCAGAGTTGACTGATTGCGGGTGCGCCTCTTCGGGTTCAGAGTATTTCGACTCACACACTCGCACAAGGCTGGCATGGCATGCAGGATGGCTTGCTTTTTTTTTGTTTGGTAGGGTTTCTTTGCAAACTCCCAAAACCCTTGCAGACAAATCCTAGCCGTGAAGCAGCATAGAGCTGCAGACTTAGTTGCTGAGTTCATAAGCCCCAAAAAAATCCACACTTTCAGCTTTTATCGTGGGCACTACTCTATATGTGTAAACTGTATCCACTCAGGTACTAAGTGTAGTGGCTTAGGGCTTTTTGGAGCGTTTGGGCCTTCTCAGGTACTAAGTGTAGTGGCTTAGGGCTTTTTGGAGCGTTTGGGCCTTGGGGTTCATAGCATGTTGACTTCGGCTCAAGAGAGCCCAAACGATCCGAAAACTGATCCTGAGGCCCTGAGGCCACTGATCAAAAGCTTCCTAAGCGAGGGTTTAGGGTTTAGGATTTGAGGAGGGCTTCGGGTTTAGGAGGGTTTAGGGTTTTGGATTTGAGCCTCAACCCCTGACCACTGAAGAAGCCAAGAACACTACACCCTCCCGAACCCCCATGATCAAAACGCTCAAGCTCTAAACCCTCCACCGCAAGAAATGCCACAGTAGGGTGCTGTTACATGATGCTGGACTGCATTTGATTCAGAAACCCCAAGACGGAATACCATTCCAGTTATCGACTTCCCTGTGGGTGGTTGTGAAACTTCGGGTTCCTGATCAGGTCCCTAAAAAAAAAAGTATGGCACCTTTACAAACAGGAACCCCTGTTAAAATGGGAGCCTATTTTAGAGATCTATCTGACTTACTGCTGATGATACAAATCATGCATTACCTTAAGGACCCTAAACTATAAGAATTATGGTATATTCCTTATTATGCTATCATCAACCTAGCTTGGTTCAGGGTGCCTGAAATGAGGACACGCCCGTCATCAAGGCTCCGCTGCTGCCGCAAAAACAATGACAACAGCCCTGTGACAAAAGCTCAGCTGGGAGGGTCATAGGACTTAGTAACTAGGGCCCTAGGGTTATAAGTCTCCCGATTGCGGTTATAAGTAGGTATAAGTAGGTATAAGTATAGTTACCTTCCTTGTAGCAATAGCCCTACTTACTACGTCCCATGAACCTTTAAGTAAACCCAACACCAAGCACTCTGAAGCTCCTAAACCTATGGCGCACGCAAACCCTGGGGCTCCAAATAGCCTTAAGTAGGTACTATTTGCAGACTTTAGACCCCAAAGTGTAGGTACTATTTGTATACTTGGGGCCCTAGGGAAAGGAAGAACTAGCTTAACCCGAGCCATCTGAAACACTGCGATTTGGGGTTTGGGGACTAGGGTTTAGGACACCCTAAACCTCAACCCAGAAACCCTGTATGAAAGCACAACCCCAAAAGGCTCTAATCTTCACGCTGCCGAGCCCTGTGAAGGAATCAACCAACCTCTCCTAACACTACAGGAACAGAATGCCTCACATTTATCGCGCGGGGCCCCTGGCAAAGTTCGAGGTCGTCTGCATAGACTAAGTATAAGTCAGAAAAAGAACAACCCTAAACCCTAAACCCTAAATGCCGGATTTTCCATCTCTGGATTCGAGGCCTGGGTCGTCCCCCAGTAGGATGCACAAACGGGCATTGGAGCTCCAAGGACCTTCCCTGTAACCCAAGGTTAGGGCTCTTGTCGGGATTTGGGGTTCTTGTCGGGATTTTGGGGCTTGGGTTATTCGGGCTTTTGAGGGTTTAGGAGTTTAGGGTTTAGGGTTTAAGGGTTTAGGGTTTAGGGGTTAGGAGTTGCAGGACAGCCCTAAATCACCTACTGTGGTGCGGTTGTGCTTGCAGCGTCCTAGTCTAATTTGCAACCCCCAGCAGACCCAAACCCTGAGCCACACCACAGGGCGGGGCAGGAGGCACAACCAAGCAAACCCCGCACACTGGTGATGATGATGATGATGATGATGATGTTGATGATGATGATGATGATGCCAAACACTGCAGGGGACCCAAACCGCGAACCACACCACACCACAGCGGGGAGGGGAGCCACCCCAAGCAGGCCCGACGGGAAGTCTTACTTGCTTCTGTGGTTTGTGTTTTTTTGAGGGGTTGACTGACTCCTTCGAGGGTTTGGGGCACGAGGTAGAGCAGCCGTACTTACGTAAAGCTCGAATATAATCTCCTGCAGCTAACTTGGTTATCCAAACCCTAAAACCTGAACCCTAGACCCTGCACCTTTCAGTGACTAGGATGCTCGGTAACCTCTAGGATTGAAGAGGGCTCCCTTCTTGCTGTTGGGTACCTTTTATAAGGGATTCCATGACTTCAACAAGGGAAACAAGGCCCACCGGGAAACCTCATGCAGAAGCCTACATAATTACCAATATTATTTTGGGGGTTTCAATCCTTATTACAAACATAACCCTATCCTAATTATTACGGACCCTATATTAGCATTGGTTACCTTGGAGCTCCAAGATGTGTACCACAGGCATCGCCATTTCAGACAATGGCGGCTGCTAGACCCAAAACCCCGAGTGCTCAAGCACCCTTCCAAAGGGTCCCAAGTAGTTTAGGGTTTAATGTTTAGGCTTTTTGCTTAGGGTACCGACGTAGCCGAAAATCAGGGTTTCTCCCGTAGGAATTATTAATAATGGTTTGGGCAAGTCTCCCAAACCGTAAACCCTAAACCCTAGACCCTAAACCCTAAGCCCTAAACCCTAAATGTACGTACTTGGGCACCCTTTGGGCCCAAACCTAACACCAACCCCCCCAAGCACCGAGACTTCAGGCGTCCCAGGCTTTGAGGCACTCTTGGATGACCGGCGGCTCCAGCGTCTCCAAGGCCTCCAAAGGTCGGAAAATTCCAAGATTGTTTAGGGTTTAGGGTTTAGGGTTTAGGGTTTAGGAACCCATGGGCCCTAGTGAAATAGAAGCCCCAAAGGCCTTGACCCCAAAAACCGTCGAATGTAGGGGACCTTCATAATGAGAATAGGGTTTTTTTGGAGGGGTTCCTTTAAAGGGCTCCTGGGATCCTTATACACCTACTATCTACCCTATATGTACCCTTAAAGGGTCCCTAGAAAGGTCTAAGGGTCCATAGTGGGGGCCCATACGTCTAACCTTAGCCCTAAACCCTAAACCCTAAGCCCCTAAACCCTAAACCCGAAGCCCTGAAGCCCATACTTCTAACCTTGGAGACAATGTTTGGGGCTTAGGGTACCCAGAGAAGCCAATACCTCTTAATTAAGGAATGTACCTTAAATCATAATATTAAGGCCCCTCCAATTTAAGATATATTCCTTATTTAAGGGGTATGGGGTTCTCTGGGTACTTTTAGGGCTGAGGTCCTCCAGGAAAAGCCTAAACCCTGACTCAAAAACTCAATCCGAATCGAGACGGGTTTAGGATTTAGGGTTTGGGGTTCAGGGTTTAGGGTCTAGGGTTTAGGATTTAGGGATTGGGGTTTAGGGTAAGAATGCAGGGGTGAGAATGCACGATCCCCCAATGGCCCTTTAAGGGAGCCCTTATGGTCCTTGATAGTGGGTATTTGGGGTATATCAGAAGGTAGTTGGGGGGTCTAGGAATGCAGGGGCCTTAAACCCAAAGCAAAATCGAGAAGGGCAACCGCGCAGGGGCCTACATGATTTGCACAGGGTTTTGGGGCATATTGTGGAACATACTTAACACTCCCTAAGCCCTACTGTAGCCCCTAAACCCTAAACCCTAAATTCAAAACCCGAAGACCCAATTCCACAATTATCTTCCACCAAATGTCCATGTACCCCAATAGCATATACTTTGGCCTTAACGTAGTCCCTGTATAAGTACTTTGGGGCCGAAGTATACTTGGCTGACTTCTGAACCCCTCCTAAAAGTCAAACTTTTTGTCTACTTATTATAGTTCATATAGAAACCCAAAAAGTTAAAGTCCTAAGAGCCAACCAGAAGAACGCCGAGTAAAAACTATTTATTTGGGTATATGGACCCTTATAGTGTTCAGGATCCCGGAGGAACTGTACTGGCAACGAGTCACCTTAAGGGTTTAGGGTTCAGGGTTTAGGGTTTCCCAAATAAAATAGTATCTTCTTTTGGCCCCAAACTAACTACATAGGGACTCAAAGTATATACTGTTTGGGTACATGGACCCTTAGAGTCAGGCATCTCTGTCAAACCTTTATTCATATAATCTTGTTAACTTTCTTTAGATTTATTTATTTAGAACTATCTATTTTATTAGTTTCATGTAGGTATTTGTTTTTTATATTGAATTCGATATATATATATATATATAATATTATATTTCGATTCCCGCCCTGGCCTGCTGCGTGAGCTGTGTCTCAACTCCTTCGTGGTTTTTGGAGCCCGAATTCGCAACTGCAAGGGCGAAATGTAGCTTGCTCTGAACCCTGCTGTTCGGGTTGTTGAAGCTCTTGCAAGTTGAGCTTGTGAGCGTTGGTTATGTTAGAGTTCGTGTAAGGGTACGCAAGGTTCAAGGTTTCATGTCTTGTTCAAGGCTTTCAAAAGGGCTGTATCGATGATTACACCCTTGGCCTAAACCCTAAAGCCCTAAAGCCCTAAGGTAAGACTATAAAGTTTTGGTATTTGCTTAAGCTTTAATTAGTTTTTGTAGGGTTCTGTAGCGACGATTCAGGGTTTAGGGTTTAAGCTTTAAGCTTTTGTCGTAGGGGTTCTGTTCTGTAGCGATGATGACATGTGTTGTGTTTTGGTGCTTGGGATTGATTCGATCCCGGGATTCGGGTCTTGAGTTTTGGGCATACTGTAGGGGCCCGAATAATTAGAACATGGTTCTGGGCTCCTTTATCGTATGTATACAATAAAGGAACCCTAACAATAGTATGAGTAATTAGTTTGGCTTCTATATTAGGGTTTCTGTGCCAGGTTTAGGATGTGGGGACTTGAGTTTTGGGCAGAGCCACAGGCCCATGTATACCTTGGCTCTAGACTACTAGAGACAGAGGGCACTGGGGCCTTTCAGGGATGGGGTTTACAACTTCCTCAATCATGGTGGAGATCAGAACTTGATTAGCGTACGGTGGGCGGTATGCTTTTGCGACTTTACGCTAGTTTACGCTGGATGCGAGCAAAAATCCTAAACCCCAAAGCCCCAAACCCCAGCCAACCCGAATAAATTGCAGTACAAGCAATTAAACACAAAACCCCGCCAAACCCTGAAACTCAAAACCCATTCCCCAAGGGTCCATGTACCCAATTCGTATATACTTTGGCCTTAAGGTAATCCCTATATAAGTACTTTGGGGCCAAAGTATGTACTATTTGGGTACATGGACCCCTAAACCCTAAACCCTAAACCCTAAACCCTAAACCGACCCTTAGGGTTGGCCATAAATCAGAGAGCTCCTCCAGCCCGGAAGATGCCGGTGCTGCCCTCAGTGGACAGGACGCCCTGTCCAAATGTCCGCACCTGTGACGAGTTTAGGGTTTAGGGTTTATAGTGCCTGTGACCAAAGCTCGGAGCTTTGAGCTTCCCCAGAGGCTCCACATATAGTACCAATACGGAACTGGGTCCCAAAAGACCATCCTTATTAGGGTTTTAGGGACCTAATTCCATAATGGTACTATATATGGAGCCTCGGGGTTCGGCTCTCAATATTCTCTCGAGGGCCCCAGAGAACCCAATATTCCTTAATGAAGGAATAGACCGTAAACTAGAAGGGCCCCAATATTATGATTTAAGGTCTATTCCTTAATTAAGGAATAGACCTTTAATTATAGGGGCTCTAATACTATGACTGAAGGTATATTCCTTAATTAAGGAATAGACCCTTAAGTTATAGGGGCTCTAATACTATGATTTAAAGTATCTTCCTTAATTACGGAATAGACCCTTAAGTTATAGGGGCTCTAATACTATGATGTAAAGTATCTTCCTTAATTAAGGGGTCTTGGGTCCTCTGGGGGTTTAGCAGTCGCAGGGTATTCTAGGGCTCTAGGCTCTAATTGGCTTAGTGGGGCTACTACAGGGTTCCATATCCGGGTTTAGGGCTTGCTGGCTGTGGGATTTCTGGGCGCCAGCTTCTTGGGTGAGAACTTCCAGCTTGGTGGGTTTAAGGATGGGCTTTGGGTTTAGGGTCTTGGGGTTTATTGACGGTTTCTGAAGCACCCTGAATATGCCTCCATAGGTCTACCCTACACTCTGAAGCTGAAACCCTAAACCCTGAACCTTAACCTCTCAACAGCCTAACCCAGAGGGTCCAAGTACCCAAATAATGAGGTTTGGATACCAACAACCATTCAGAGCATAGTATTTGGGGCCGAAAGCTCAACTATCTGGGACTATCTAGGTACTTGGACCCTCAGGGCGAATATAGGGGCCTTTATAAATAGAAGAGTGTTTGGGGGATATTATACAAGAATTATACAGTACTAAGGAACCCCCCAAAAGTATTGGTGAGATTTTGGGCCCCTATATCCATAAACCCTAAACCCTGAACCGAATAACTCAGGCTCCTGCCTCAGGCTTGCCCTCCGGCTTGTCCCACGACACGAAGGACAGCTTCTCGGCGGTGGGCTCGGGGCTCACCTGACTTTTTGGGATTCCCTGCTTACTCTTAGGGGATGGGGCTTCGAGGTTAGTGTTAAGGGGTTTCGGGTTTAGGGGATGGGCTTTGGGGTTCAAGGTTGTGCGTGTTTCTCTTGGGGATTTACACGTAAAGTGCTTGTATAACCCTAAACCCTAAAAGCCTCTTACCCCTCAACCCTCGAGCCCTACACCCTAAGAGCCTCTTACCCCTCAACCCTCGAGCCCTACAACCCCCCTAAACCCCGAACGAAACCCCTACGCCCACAATCAAGCCGTAAAGACCTTCAAACAAACCCTAAGGGCCCATGTACCCTAAACTCTGAGGGTTTAGGGTTAAGGTTAAGGGCCTTTAACGGTTCTATAAGGTTAAGGGCCTTTAAGGGTTCTATAGGTTTAAGGGCCTTCAAGGGTTCTATAGGGTTTAAGGGTCCGTGTACCCAAACACTAAGAGATCTATTTGCCCCCAAAGTACCTATATAGGGACTACTTTAAGGCCAAAGTATGTACTATTTGGGTACATGGACCCGTAGGGACAACCTAGTCACAAATGTACGGGCCGGAATAATGACCAATACGAAACTACATATACTGAAGTACTCTGATTATTGAAAGGCCCTACAGTGGACCCTAAGCCCTGAACTCCTGCTCAAAGGACCCTAACCCCCCAACATCCAAACCCAAAGCCCTAAACCCTACACACCGACACCCCATGACTCAGTCATCACACGCCCCCCAGTCGCACCCTGAACCCTGAAACCCTAAACCCTGAGCTGCAGCAGAAGCCACTCGGAACCAACTCACGTAGCGGCTGATGTCCTCGTTGCCCTTGAACTCTGGCCTAGTCCACTTCCCCAAAAGGGTTTAGGGGTTTAAAGTTTAGGGTTTAGGGTTCGTTTAGGGTTTAGGGAGGCCAGTTCAGGGTTTCAGGTTTGGCCTTTGTAGGGGATTGGATTTTAGGTCCAGGGGTTAAGCCCATAAGCTTTTATTGCGCGTCCCGACTGTGTCCTGCAAAGACTTTGTAAGGTGCTTGTATAGGGCTTTCTTGATGGCACGACGGGGTGTTATGAGGTGTTGTGAGGATCTACAGGGCTCGGTGAAGGTTTTTCTGAAGCTGTTACAAAGAGGGCGATTATCTATAATTCCTTTGGCTATGTTTGGCTATGATTTAGGGCTTCACTTGGCAAAGGGGTATGCTATTCACTGGCTGAGGACTCCTCTCTAGATCCAACAGCTACTGCTACAGAGGCAAAACGTTGACATGCAGACGTTTGACGTCTCCTGACATGACTGGGTTCTTCTTAATGTAACTTGAAATACGCTCATTAACAAGAACCTAGGTTAATAATAATTTGCTAGGCCTTAGGGGCAGTTTAGAGCTGTGCAGTTATAGGCACCCTTGTAATGGCTGGAAAAATAGCGCTTAGAGCAATCCTGATAGTCCCCCTTTCTGACGGGCGTAGGGTGGGTGTAAGGGCATCGGCACAAGGTCCTACTTGCAGTTTGGAGGGGAATAAAAAGACCCCGATCCCAAAGCCTACTTCCCAAACAGACTACCACTTAGTTATAGACTTCTCTGTAGATCAGAACTGTTGATAGAAAGATATGTGTGATTCAAGGAATTCTTCTGCCTTGCCGGTTGGAACTACGACATGCCGAGATCCTTTCCAAGGGGCCGCACTCCAAACCCACACTCTAAACTTGTACGCTGTGCCCAAACCGCACAACGCCAAAAAAACAGTCCAAAATCCCAAGCTCCCACCCTGAAGCCTAAACCCCTACACCCTAAACTCTAAACCACATCCTCAGACCCCCAAACCTGAACCTGAAATCGCCGGGCCTTCAAAGTCATATTGAAGCCCGGTGTTTCAGACCACCAGTCCGCACTGCTAGTTCGTGGTTGGGATAGTACTGAAAATTTTGATTGATGTTCCTTATGGGGTTCAAATACCCATAACAATATCAAATGCTACCCAAACCCTAAACCCTAAACCCTAAACCCTAAACCCTAAACCCTAAACCCTAAACCCTAAAGACAAAACCCTAAACCCTAAAGACAAAGATGGAACCCACACCAGACCCTCAGGCATCCTAAGACTCCAAGTGCCCATAAAGGGTGCCTTTAAGGATTCCGTTAGGGTTTAGGGTTTAGGGTTTAGGGTTTAGGGTTTAGGGTTTAGGGTTTAGGGTTTAGGGGTATAGTAGAGGCCCAAAAGTTGGAAACCCAATGGCCTCAATCCTGAACAGTCATGTATAGGCAAGCCCAGCACTATTTGTCCCTAATTCGATTTAATCCGGTTTCCAACTTTTTAAGGTTGACTGTAAGGGATTTGGGTTCAGGGTATAAGGCTCCATGTACTTATGTAGCATAGACTTAGGCCTTTAAGTGCCAACATAGGAACACCTTTTAAGGCCTAAGTATGGAGGATATAGGCACATGAAGCCTGAGAGAGGAAATCCAACCCAAAGCCCTAAAGCCCCAAACCCAAAACCCTAAACCCTAAACAGTTCTGACACTAAAGATCCTTTATAGTAGCCTTATCGACACCTTGTAAAGAAGCCCTTTACAGACCCCTGAAGCCCTAAAGCCCTAAACCCTAGACCCCTTAAGATCCCTTAAATATTAAAGTAGCCTTAAAGGACCCCTCTGATGGAAACCTTTACAGCCCCAAAGCCTCAAAAGCCCAACTCCCTTGTAACTCCTTGGCCCCAGGATCCTAAGCCCTAAACCCTAAACCCAAGACCCAAAACCCAAAATCCTAAAACCCAAAATCCTAAAAATTGGGTTTAGGGTTTAGGGTTTAGGGTTTAGGGTTTAGGGTTTCCCCAACCCCTAAACCCTAAACCCCAATTGGAGCCTCTTCAACTCCACGAAACGCTCGCCACCAGCGGCGGCGCAGTAGTTGAAGAGCACGAGAACCGGCGAGTCGGAGGTTGCGGCAGCCATGGCGTTCGCGAAATTAGGTGGGTTCCTTTATAAAGGGGTCTATAGGGGCTGTATAAGGCTACCATAAGGGATCTTTCGGGGTTTAAGGTTTATAGGGTTTAGGGGCGAAGTTCGTAGTATTTAAGCCTAGAGACTCCGAAAAACCCTCTTAAATTTATATAGGGATCCCTACTATGATTTAAGGTATATACCTTAATTAAATAAAGGGTCTGTAATGATGCCGGAGTCCATGTAGCTTGTTTGCTTTTGAACTTCGGGTTTAGGGTCAAGCTCCTCAGCTTGTTGGTGTTGGCGAGGCCTCATACTCTGCCACTTAGCGAGTGGAGAGAACGATTGTTCACACATGTGTCGGGGTGCTTATTTTAAGGCGGCAGTGCATGGTGCAAGCTTGGACCAGCGGCAAAATCGTAAGTTAATGTAATGGCTTGAATAGTGTTTGTAAGCTTGTTGGATATTTAGGTGTAGGGCAAAAATGCTGCACTGCAGTGCCTTCCCGCCAATGTCAGTGCTTCAACTAGTGACGATGCCCGCAAACGATCGGCATGTACGCTGCCCATGACAATGCCAATACATATGAACCCTAAAGCCTAAAACCTGCAAAGAAACACCCTAAACCCTAAACCCTAAAGCCTAAAACCCGCAGATCAACGTGAACCAAGACCCAGAGCGCATGACCAACACACAGAACGGAAGTGGCAAACCCGAGACAGCAGAACAACGGCAAAAACCTGTTGGCAAGGACACTCTAAACCTCAACCACCAAGCCCTCCAACGAACACCATCAAGACTGCCGAGTATCCGCAGAAAAAGCACCGTAGGAGATGAGATTCCGGACATCTTGCACCTGGTATATTCGGAATATGCAGGGCCTTGGTGCTTTGGGTTTAGGGCTGCAGGATTTAAGGAGTTTGTGGCAGTTATGTGGGTAATGAGTTTTCGCTCGCACGACGGTCAAACACAGTGGTGTGGCTTGAGGGTTTAGGGTTTTTTAGGTTTCGGAGAGAGTGTGTGTGTGTGTGTGTATGTATGTATGTATGTATATGTATACATGTGTATGTATGTATGTATGTATGTATGTATGTATGTATGTATGTATGTATGTATGTATGTATGTATGTATAGACGTATGTAGGTAGGAATGATCAATATTATCATTATTATTGTGTGTTGTATTCGTATGTGTGTGTATATACCTAAGTGTATGTGTATATATATATATACACGCAAACGAAGAAATGACATGTTGCACGGGCTCTACAGGCACTTTTTACGGGACGCGTTGCGCTTCTTGGCGCACAGGAGTTTTCCTGTTTGTCCAGTATCATGGGCAACTTAAGGTTAACCCTTGGAATTATATAGGGATTATAGTACCCCACAGAGTTAAAGGTTGCCTACTCTACTACTCGGAAAACCCCCAACCCAAACCCTTAAACCCTAAACCCTCAAACCGTATATAAATCCCATATAGATCCCTTTACAGCTACCTACTCTACTACTATAGTAGAAGCCAAGAAGTTGAAACACGGGTTTAGGAGGATTGGTGTTGAGATCCCCTACACCCAGAGCCTCCAAAACCCCCTAATTAAGGAATATACCTTAAATCTTATTAGGGATCCTATTACAATTTGAGGTATATTCCTTAATTAAGGGGTTTTGGAGTCTCTAGGTACTTCGCCTTGAGGGCATGAGGATATTGATGTTCCAACTTTCTGGCCTCTACTGTAGGGTATTAAACCCCTCAGAGTTGGTGCCCTAAACCCTAAACCCTAAAGCCTAAAGCCTAAACCCTAATCCCAAAACCCTAAACCCTAATCCTAAACCCTAAATAAACCTAAACCCTAAACCTTAAACCCTTAACCCTTAAACCCTAAACCCTAAACCCAAAGCCCTAAACCCAAAAGCTGATTTGCCTTTTTTGGGGTGGCTTTCGGTTCTCGGGCTTTCGGGTCTGTGGCTTTCAGGGCCCAGCGAACCCAAAAACCCCTCAATTAAGGAATAGACCTTAAATCATAATATCAAGGTCCCTATAATTTAAGGTATTGTCCTTAATTAAGGAATATACCTTAACTCATAAAATTAAGGTCCCGATAATTTAAGGTATGTTCCTCAATTAAGGTGTATTGGGTTCTCTGGCTTAAACCCTGAAGCCTAAACCCTGAATCCTGAACCCTGAAGCCTGAGCCCCTCAAGCCCTGAATCCCTAGAGTCCGCAAGACAAATCTCAAGCCTGAAGCTTGAACCACCTTAAACCCTAAACCCTAAACCCTAAACCCTAAACCCGAAACCCTAAACCCTAAACCCTAAACCCCTAAACCCTAAACCCTAAGCCTAAACCCCTAAACCCTAAACCCCGAAACCCTAACGAGGACGGTTCGGATATCGTGGCGGGCGCGCAGGACGCCGCGAAGGCGGCCCAGATCCAGGCGCCCGCCATGGGTGCAAGTTGCTCGTGTTAAGTGTTAAGATTGAAATAGGGGCCTTATTAAATCAATAGGGTTTTGGGGGGGTATTTTATACCATAACTATAATGAGGACTCCCCCAACACAAACAAAAACAACAACAGTAGTGGTACTCATTTGGGCCCCTATAGTAGATGAACGAGAAATATCTCCTGAATAGTATTGATCAGTGGAGTTAGTTTTGATGCCGAAAGGGTTGACAATAAGAGTAAAGATGCAGTTCAGGATTTGTTGAGTAGGGCAAGATTTCGGGTTCAGGGTTTAGGGCTTAGACTTTGTGATACTTAGGGTACAGTACCTCAAGTTCAAGCATCCGCTAGTCAAGTTCGCTGCTTGGAGGATCATGGGACTTAGTACTAGGGTTTTAGAGTTTTAAATAAGGTGACTATGCTCATAAGCAATTACAACCCCAGCTAAGGTAGTGATAACCTTACTTACTAAGTCCCATGATCCTCCAAGGTAGACCCTGAACCCTAAACCCTAAACCCACCCTAAATCTTAAACCTTAAACCCTAAACCCTACACCCACCCTAAACCCTAAGCAGTTCGCTGCTCTGGTAACAATTATCTACCCACCTGTCTGGTGCTTAGTAGCGAATGGGGGAATGGATCCCTATGATAGTCCCTAAAGGTCCCTTATAGTAGTCCCTATCACCCATTCCCCCATTCCCTACTAAGCACCAGACAGCCACCTGCTCTTGGGACCCCACCCTAAACCCTAAACCCTAAACCCTAAACAGGAACAGTTATCTACCCACCTGCTCTTTGGACCCCACGACGGTTTGGAGACTGTTGTTATTCTTGGCGTTCTCCTGGTTGGCTCTTAGGACTTCCGCTTGTTTTTGGGGGGTTTCTTGGTGAGCTCTAGCAGGGAGGCTTGGGGGTTTAGGGGTTTAGGGTTTAGGGTTTTAGGGTTTAGGGCCTTTAGGGTTTAGGGGCTTAGGGGTTTAGGGTTTTAGGGTTTAGGGGCTAGGGGTTTAGGGGCTTAGGGGCTTAAGGGCTTAGGGGCTTAAGGTTTAGGGTTTAGGGCGGTTTAGGGTTCCGGTGGGGCTCAAGGTTACTGGGCTTAGGGTTTAGAGTTTAGGGTAATGTAGGGGCTCTTGAAGGGGTTCCTTTTAAAGGGATACTATAGGGGTCTAGGGTGTAGGGGCCAAAAAATTGGAATGCGGTTTGGGGCTCCTTTATGGTATAATTATGATCAGGACCTAAGGAATAATATAGGTAATTATTAAGGCTTCTATATTATTGAGCTTAGGGTTCAGGGTTTAGGGGTTTAGGGGTTTAGGGGTTTAGGGGTTTAGCGGGTTTAGGGGTTTAGGGGTTTAGGGGTTTAGGGTTTAGGGTTTAGGGTTTAGGGTTTAGGGGTTTAGGGTTTGGGGTCCACGGTTGAAGGCTCCATCTATGGCTTTGTTCTGATCTGACTACTACCAATGTGGAAATTTAGATTAAGTGCGCTTTGTTGGTGTGCTGTGTTCGCTGGGTTTGCCGCATTAAAACCTTGTTTCCGATGCCACCATGGTTGCAGGCTGCCTCCCTATGCTACTGCAAAACTTGGCGTTGACCAGGTGTGACGTCCCCTGCCGCTGGAAGACTCATACACACTACGGCTGATGATATAAATCCTGCATTACCCAAAATAAGGAATATACGTACCATAATTCCCATAGTTTAGTCCTTAATTTAATGCAGGATTTGTACCATCGGCAGTATCTCTTCGTTATCCGGTGGAAGCAACGCTGACTGAGGCAGTTTAGGGCCTTGCGAGCCGAATGCCCTACACCTGAAAGCACAAAGTCCTAGACCCTAGAGCTCCAAACGGAAGCCCAAGAGTCCTAAAGCCAGCCGAAGCTCATAAACCCCGATGCCCCAAAGTCCTAAGCACAAAAAACCCTAAACCCTAAGCCCTAAACCCTAAACCGTGGCCCTAAACCCTAAACCCTAAACCCTAAACCCAATCCCATAGATAGACCCTTAAAGCCCTGAAGACGGAAATCCCAAGGTCCCTAGCCCTCTACAAAGTCCCCCAGCACCGGCTCGCTTTGTGGGTAGCTGTCTAAATAAGGGTCCTTTTAGGGTTTAGGGTTTAGGGTTTAGGGTTTAGGGTTTAGGGTTTAGGGTTTAGGGTTTAGGGTTTAGGGTTTAGGGGGGTCCTTTTTTGTAAGAGTGTGCTGTGCGATCTTGGAGACCTAAAAGGGGGCCCGTATTGAGAGAACTACCTAGGTAGGGATGAGGGTCGAACCCTCTCAAAGAGGATCGGGTCGACATCCAAGAAGATGCGGCCGTCCTGCGGTAGCTGTTAGGGTTTGGGGTTCTAGGGCCTACAGTTGACTAATGTCGGGACCTTTACAAAAGAGTAGAATGTCATTAGAATGTCGCGGCCCTAAACTCTAAACCCTAAACGGCTAAACCCTAAACCGTAAACCCTTAACGGCTCAACCCTCAACCCTAAACCCTACACGGCTAAATCCTCAGACCCTCAACCATAATCATAATAAGGAGCCCCGGAGGATGACGTTGGCGAGTGTCCCGGCTTCT
This sequence comes from Symbiodinium sp. CCMP2456, assembly GCA_905221635.1. NCBI lineage: Eukaryota > Dinophyceae > Suessiales > Symbiodiniaceae > Symbiodinium > Symbiodinium sp. CCMP2456. The sequence goes on along the minus strand of CAJNDV010019602.1, from coordinate 37,940 downwards.
ATACCCTAAGAACCCCGGCCCTCCATATAGAACTCCATATAAGGCCCCAAAGCCCTATACCCCAAACCCTCCTCGTAGAACTAGTGTTGATGATATACATCCTGCATTGCCTTAAAGACCCTGAACTATGGGAATGATGGTATATTCCTTATTATGGGTACTGCAGGATTTATATCATCAGCAGTATAACAGAACCGCTTAAAGAGCCCCTGAATGAACCCTCAAAGAGACCCTTGAAGCAACCTCTGGGGTTAGGCAGGTTTAGGGTTTAGGGTTTAGGTTGTGGGACACATAGGGGTCTGAATTCGTAGAATAGGGCTTTGGGGGTATGTTGTGGTACAGTCGTAAGGGGAACCCTAAGGAAAAGTACCGGTAGCCCTTCCGACCTCGATATTCTAGGCTTTGGGCTTCGGGATCGGGGGTGCGGACTTTGGTTTCTATGGTTTGGAGGTTCACAGGGCTGCATGCAGGTTCCTTCGGATTTCCGGACAGAGCTTTGTGAAAAAGTTCGCTAGGTCACTAGGGTTTGTAAGAGGCGGCGGTGTGCAAACCATGGCTTCCTTCCTTCAGCCACCGTTAGCGATAGATACTAGGGTGACTTAATGTTCTCAACTCTGCTGAAGGGCTTGTGGTTGAACAGATGACAAGAGTTCCGTGTTTTGGGGTTTATCTAAAAAACTTACGGTCTACGGCTAGAGTTTGGGCAGCAAGCCGCTGGCAGCTAAACCCTAAACCCTAAGCCGTGCCCAAGGTCCTTGTCGCGCTTGTGACCAGCATCGAAGTTGCCGGAAAACATTCCTGACTGAGTTTCTCAACCCGAAGCCTTAAACCTAAACCCAAACCCTAAACCCTAAACCCTAAACCTTAAACCCTAAACCCTAAACCTAAACCCTGAACCCTAAACCGTAAAACCTAAAATTGCAAACCCTATACCTAAACCCTAAACCTTAAACCCTAAACACTCTTTATCAATGACAACTAAAATCCTAATAAACCCGTGAGTTTCGGCAAGTTTGTTCCACGATTCACTCAGGGTTATAAACCCTGGTCGCCTTCGTGGATTGAGACAAAGTTGCCTTAATCCACGAACCGCTGGGTTTAAAAAGCCCTGACCTCCTTCGTGGATTAAGGCAAGTTTTGCCTAAATTCTAGGGCGTAGGGCTTAGAGCCTAGGGTTTGGGCCTGGGATTTCGCACCTCGGCTTTAGGGCCGAGCGTTTGGGGCCGAGGGTTGGGTGCAGGGTTTAAGGTGTGGGGTTTAGGGCCAGAGCTTAGGTTCAGGGCCTCGAATCAAGACCTAGGTTTATCAACCATAAACCCTAAACTCCAATAGAACCCTCAAGAACCCCTATAGAACCCCTATTGATCCCTTAACGGAACCCCTACAGGAAACTTCAACCCTAAACCCTAAAACCCTAAACCCTAAACCCGAAAACCCTAAACGCTAAACTTTAAATACCCTAAAACCCTAAAACCCCAAACCCTAAACCCTAAACCCTAAACCCTAAAACCCTAAAAGCCTAAAAGCCTAAACCCTAAACCCTCAAACCCGAAACCCGAAACCCTAAACCCTAAACCCTACATCCCTAAACCCTAAACCCTAAACCCTAAACCCTCCCATCCCTGGCCTGCTAGGAGGGAGCCTGTTGCACTGCAGAGCACTGCCCTGGCGGTGGTCATGTGCACACCTGCAGGGGGGGTTCTGGTCTCTAATCAGTTTAGGGTTTAGGGTTTAGGGTTTAGGGTTTAGGGTTTAGGGTGGATTCTGGTCTCTAATTAGAATAGGGTTTTGGCGCCCATTACACTCTAATTACAACAGGGTTTTGGGGCCCATTATACCATAATTATAATAGGGAACCCCCAAAAAACTGCGCACCTGCAGGGAACGGTGCTTGAAGGCTGTCATGTTCGTATGGGTTTAGGAGTAGTTTTGGGTCTAGGGTTTGGGGTGTAGGGTTTAGGGGTTTAGGGGGTTTGGGGGTTTAGGGTTTAGGGTGTAGGGAACGGTGCTTGAAGGCTGTCATGTTCATATATGTATGTATGTATGTATGTATGTATGTATGCATGTATGTATGGATGTATACATATATATATATATACATATATATATATATATATAGAGAGAGAGAGGTGTGTTTTATTATCGGTTCGTCTATTTATTGACTTACCGATGTATCCGTTTACCTGAGAATCTATTCGTCTGCGTACTTTTTTGCTTGATTTATGTATACCACTTAAGGTTTGGGGTTTGGGGTCTCTAGTGTTCCCGAGGCTTCTGTGGACTGGAGATTATCGGTTTACGGTGCTTGAAGGTTTTTCGGCTCCGACATCGGTTGTAGGTAAAGGTTGACGGTTAAGGGTTTAGGATTTAGGGATCAGGAAACCTTGGCCCTGTACCCCCAATTATATGAGGGTTCAGATCACAAACCTTCATAAAGACCCAGGGTTTCTTACTGAGGTTCCTACATTACAACGACAACCTGCGAAATCCACAATGAACTGAAGCACCTCCCACATTCAGCTCGATGACGTCGTCGACGCTGTCCACCACTGCCTGGGTTTGGGGGTTTAGAGTTTAGGATTAGGGCTTTTAGGGTTTTGAGGGTTTACAAAAACTGCTACAAGCTTCGAGGGTTTCAATGCACGCACAACACTCTTGGGTTCACAGCAGTGGGTAATCGAAGGTGTAAACAGGAATCGGGCTATCCGAATCACACCGATGAGTTCGAAAGAAGCCAGCAACAGAATCCCTTTAAACCAAACCCTAAACCCGGTACGTGATACTATATTCATAAAAAGGAACCTCCAAAATATTGGCAATTATTGAAGCCCCTATATTACGCCGTGTGAAAACGTCAGACCAGCCCCGACCGAGATACAACACACCACGGGTGAATAAGCAACCGACCAGCACTGAAAATGCTGCTGGTTTGATAAGTCCCCTTCTTAAGTGCCTCTAAAGCCCTACGAAGTACGACTGAAAGCATACGGAGAATTCATGTTAACATCAATTCGCTGCCTTCTCGGCAAAAATAGCTTAACCTGGCAGTGTTATATGAATCAAGCCAGCTAATCGCTGCCAGCTACAAGAGGCCTGAGCAAGTACAAGCACTCTTCCCAGGTGTTCCTCACCATATGGGTTTAGGGTTTAGGGTTTAGGGTCTAGGGTTTAGGGTTTAGGGTTTAGGTAGTTCTCTAAATTAGGGTCCCTTCTAACGTCTCCAAAATAGTACGGCACCCTTATAAAAAGGACCCTAAGCGGGACCCTATTCAGAGAACTACCCATATTATGGTATAGGACACCCCACAGTCCCTATGGTCTGACTCGTAAGGCTCACCCCGGACCCTTATGCCCCAAACCCCTAAACCCTAAAAAACCTTAGACCCCCGGACACTAAATGCTAAACACCAAACCCCTGTACTAAACTCCTAAGCCCCTACACACTAAAACCCACAACCCTAAACCCTAAACCCTAAATCCTCAAATCCCTAAATCCCTACACCCTAAAACCTAAACCATAAACCCTAAACCCTAAACCCTAAACCCTAAACCCTAAACCCTCAACGAAAACTCCGACATCTCCCGACATCCCCTGGGCCCCGGGCGAAGATGCGCCGCTCCACCTCAAGCAGCTGCTGACGCTTCTCCTGACAAGACACCGGTTTCAGGGCTTAGGGTTTGGGGCTTTAGGCTTTAGGGTTTGGGGCTTTAGGGTTTAGGGTTAAGGGTTTAGGAGTTTCGGGTTTCGGGTTTAGGGTTTAGGGTGTAGGGTTCAGGGTTCAGGTTTTAGGGCTTAGGGTTTGGGGCTTCAGGAGTTCAGGGCTTTAAGGGCTTTGGGGGGCTTAGGGGTTTGAGGGTTTTTGGCTTAGAGGTTTTGGGTTTAGGGGTTTTGGGGGGGGTTTAGGGGTTTATGGGTTTACGGTTCAGGGACTTGGGATTCACGATTTAGGGATTAGGCTTTAGAGCTCGGGTCCTAAAACCCTAACCCGTAAACCCTAAACCCTGGGCCCAAGCCACCCTCGGAAAAGTACCAAAAGCACTAGATAGAGTCCCCGCAACCCTGCCAAACTCTACCAGTCCGTGTATGGTTTTTACAAGAAACCCTTGTAGAACCCCTACGAATACTTCATAGAACACCTATAGAGCCCAAGCAGAACCCCGCTAAAGCCCTGAACAAGGCTCCAACAAAAAAGAACCCCTACAGAGCCCTTAGACCCCCCGTAAATAGAACCCTAAACCCGCAACCCACCAACAGAACTAAACCCTAAACCCTAAACTCCCTGAAGCCTAAACCCTAAAAGGGAACTCTGAACCGAACCCTGGAGTCTCCTTTGCAATCCTCGAACCCCTCAACCCTAGAGTCTCAACCTGGGTTCTTGTTAAGGGATTTAATTTAAGTTACCATAATAGGGATCTATAGTAAATAATATGGTCTCCTTATTATGGTAACTTAAATTAAATCCCTTAACAAGAACCCAGCAACCATAACCCCATGGAGAGCCCCAAGAAACCCTCAGGGCTTCGGTTTTAGGGTTTAGGGTTAAGTTTTTAAGGTTTTTAAGGTTTTTAGGGCTTTTAGGGTTTGTAGGGTTTGTAGGGCTTTTAGGGTTTTTAGGGCTTTTAGGGCTTTTAGGGTTTTTAGGGTTTAGGGCCCTAAACCCTAAAATCCTAAGCCCTGAACCCTAAGCCTTATAGTAACCCCTATTGCAACCCTTCAAGTGACCCCTGATTTTAGGTAAGCCTGAGAGTTACCCTTATAGCAAGATCCAAAAAGCTGCAAACCGGATGAAGGACAATAAGTCCTGGGATTCCCTGTCCATTAGTCTTATAAGGATTCAGGCTGTTGGGTTTCCAACCTTTGGGGCTTTTACTGTATAGCACCCTAAACCCTAAACCCTAAACCCTGTAACCCAAAGGCCCTTTTTGGCCCCGGCCTCAACGAGCTTCTCGGCGGACAGCAGCGCCTGCATCTGCTGCCGCGAGGCCTCGCGATCCTGGCGTTGGCAAGAGTTGTAGGGCTTATGGGGTTCAGGGGTGTTTGGGCTTCAGTTTAGGGTTTAGGGTTTAGGGTTTAGGGTTTAGGGTTTAGGGTTTAGGGTTTAGGGTTCAGGGTGTTTGGGCTTCAGGTTTAGAGGGAAGGGTTTTAGGCTTCAGGGGTTTAGGGTTTAGGGTTCAAGGGTGTTTGGG
>CAJNDV010019602.1:19384-32653 GCA_905221635.1 Symbiodinium sp. CCMP2456 | reverse complement strand
CCTATACTGTTTTGGGGGGTTCCTCATTATAATTCTGGTATTATGGGCCCCAAAACCCTATTTTACTTATCAAGGCCCCTATATTGCTGCAAATCCGGAAACGGTCCACAAACCACAGCTTCCCGAGTTGAGGCGCCTGTGTTGCAATGCTACAGTTGGGCCCTGAAGCTTGCGAGGCCTTCAGCTCTGGAACTTGAAGTTCAGGGTTTGCGGATTAATGATACGGTTTACCTGGGGATCCAAAAACCTACCGTTTAATAAGTTCTACCCTCTAACTAAGGACCTACTATTTGGTGGGGTTTGGGGTCGCAGGTAGGGTTTAGGTTTTAGGATTTAGGGTGGATCATGGTGTAGTGGGGTCTACGACTCCGGAAACCCCTATAGAGGACAGGATCTCGGGTGCATGGTTCGGACTTCAGACGTGCTGGCTAAGGTTTACAAGACGAGGATCTCGAAAGCTTAGGCATTTGGCTACCGAACCCTGAGGCGCAGTTTCTCTAAGTTTCATCTGTTGAGCTTTCACGCTGAACCCCGAGGCAAGCACCGTCATACGAAGCTCAAAACACTGAGAGCTCAGCCCTAAGTCTGCGGAGAAAGTCAACCAACACCGCCTCCATTTGCTCAGCGCGCATGGCCACGTTTGAGCGCAGGCTGCCGGAAGACGACATGTTCGCGAAGAGCAAGCAGCCGGCCTCTTTGACGCAGAGGCTTCGTGTGTTTTAAATTATACGGCCTTCAAGATTCAAACCCTCTGCAAGGTTGCTATAAGCGGGTTGTGGGGCGTTTGCAGCTGTGTACAGGGTATCAGACGGTTTATAAACTTACCCTAAACCCTAATTACTCAGAAGTGTATCATACGGTTTTGTACGGGTTTACACTGCTTTAGAGCAAGCATACGACCGGTCTGACGCAGAGGTTCCCAGCATTCTTTTCAGTCTAAGGTTGAAGGGCCCCTAGTATGGGCCCTTAACCCTGGGATCCTTCTACACCTACTATATACCCTGTAGGTACCCTAGAAAGGCCTCAGGGCCCATATTAGGGGCCCATACTTCCAACCTTAGATTTAGGCTCTCATCACTTGCTGGAAGGGTTTGAGAAAAGGGCTCAGAATACTGAGGGTGAAAATGAAAAGGAGTTTATGTTGTTCAGAGAAGGTCTGGGTTCATTGAAGAGGGGTTGAGCGAGGTCAGGGCCGTTTCTCGAGTTTTGGGCCGGGAGGGAGCACCCCTACAAGCCTTACCCTAAACCTTTAAGCCTTAAACCACAAATCAGAAAACCTCCCTAATCCTTCCGTCCTCAGACCTTCAAAGTCCAACCATAACCCAAAAAACCTCAAACCCTTAAGCCCATGAGCCCCTATGACAGCTCAAGCCCCCGAACCATAAACCATGAAGCTCTGCAACCTCCAAACCCTCCAAGCCCCTGGCATGGCCCAAGATCAGGACGATGCAAGAGGCCACCACCTGGAGTCGGCTTGGGGCTCAAAGGGGGGCTTCCCTTAGCCAACAAAGGCCTGCAATTAATCCCTAAGCCGTGAAGTCTCGAAACATCTTTACGCAACAACTGCAGAAGGTCCACCAACACTTCCATGCTGTCATATATGCCTCAACAACAGCCACAACAGCCAATACGTGGATGGCCATGATGGCCGACTGGGGCCCAGTTTCATGCTGTCGCCGCTGGCTACCAAGAGATTCCTAAAGCCGCAGAACACGGAAGAAAAACGCTACTCAGCCGCTACTCCAACAAACCGAAACCGCAAAATCTTGAAGACCTGCGCCCCCAAACACCCCAACATGACTGAAACAGCCCTGGAGTCAGGTCCCCTGGGCAGCGCACCCTCACTCAGACCCTTAAACCCACAACACCAAAAACCTCCCCGTGGGGGGATTGTTGCGCCTTTGGAAAGACACATTAACTTCGAATCTACCGCGCCTGCCACATGAAACAAGCTTGTTGTTGTATTGTTTGAGGCTATGCTTTTTTTCGATGTACAGTTAGGACATGCTTAAAACTGGGGTTTTGGCAATGCTAGTCGGTGTTTCGGCCTGTTTCAGGCTTCGTTGCTGTAAGTAGTAGAGTTACTTTTACTTCACTACGAAACATACCCAAAGCAGCATGCCTGTGACACGAAACAGGGTTGAACATGGGACTCAGGATGTAGGCAACAACTCGTCGTGTGATATGACATGATGTGAATGTGACAGGGAATGAGATGAACAGGACATACTCGGACATGACATGGTTCTGACATGATATAACATGACATGTTACATGATGTGTGATATGTCCTAACATGACATGGTCCAAGTTTGCACATGGAGTCGATTTACTACATATATATATATATATGTATATGTACGTAAGCTTTCCATACAGGCAAGATGTGCAATTCTCATCTGAGCAAGTTCATCCGATGCAGTTTACTGCGGTAGGCACATCTGACGAAGTTGATCCGATGCAGCTATCCACGATTTTTGAAAAGTAGTTGTCAACCAATATGAATGTGCTGAATTTTCAACCGTATTTCTCATCTGAGCAAGTTCTTCTGATGCAGCTAACCGCGAGAATGACAACACCAACATGAGCACGGACTAGCAAAGTAGATCCTGAAACAATGCTGAAACAAAGAACGTGAAACAAATAACGTTAAACAAAGACCGTTATTATCCCGAACCCCCCGCCACCCCCCCACCCGCCCACCAACTCCCCAGGCGCAACAGCAAGCCAAAAAGTAGGCGCAGTTATCCCCCCATGTGCAAAACCTGAAGCTCTGAACCCTAGAACCCCAAGCCCCCGACCAGCGCAGGAAGAGCGGTGCGACGGGCCATGTTCTTTTTGGCTTCCGTGAGCGGACGCTGGGAATGGCAAAGGAAGGCGCTTGAGCCACAAAAAAGCTCGAGGGGGTTGATGAGGGTTTAAGGGTTTACACTCTCACAACTCGGACAAGCCAGGCGAGGATCCATAGGTGCATAAGTCGGCGTGACACTTCAAGGGCTTAAGGGTTTAGGGTTTAGGGTTTAGGGTTTAAGGGTTTAGGGTTTAGGGTTTAGGGTTGAGGGTTGGGGGTTTAAGGGTTAGGGCTTTAGGGTTTTAGGGTTGAGGGAGATGAAGTGATGAAGGCTGCCCTCTTGAAGCCGCGGCTTTATGATGTTTTTGGAAGGGTTGGGGTTTAGGGTGTTGGATCTTCCGCTTTAAACTTATCAGGGGTGAGGAGGATTCAGGGTTTAGGGTTAGGGTGAGGAGGATTCAGGATGTATCATTTGGGGGTTCAAGGATAGCTTTCTTTAGGAATTCTAACAAAACCTGCAGGAGATAATGTTTACAGGCTTCACAGGGGGTTGTGCATGAAAGTTCGGTACGGCATTATGTCTACAACGGTCTCGATATTCTACATATCAGACATATCACATCACATAACCTACAAGTTCACGAGACGGACAGGGAGAGAGAGAGAGAGAGAACAAACAAAAACTAGCTATGTGTTATATCTATATGTATCATATATGTACAGAGAGAGATGATATGCATAAACTCCTGAGGCCCCCCTTCATCGACGAACAAGACCCAACCAACAAGGTATGCGAACATTATGACATGTCCCAATAGATAAGGTCATTTGAAGTCCTCGTGTAAAGATTTTGGGGTGGGTTGATGTGTGAGGCACACGGCCCCAGAGGAAAAAAATGATATGAACCATGTAAGGAAGCCCGAGAAGCGGCGATAATTGCAATAGACCTCATCGGCTGCATGACCAAACCTAGCCATATTATCTTGTACATCCCAAATCACCAACAGCCCAAAATCCTGAATCCCTCAATACCCAGCAAACCGACCAAGCCCCAAACTCATCTAAACAGTTAAACAATTCCCCTGTCTGCTCCTGGAGTTTTCCAGTCTGCGGATCCCGTAGCATGTACTCCTCGTGCGATGGAGCCGGCCTGCTTAAGGTAATACAGCTTCGCAGACGGTATAGCAAGCTAATTTGTGTATTCAATCGACTTAATTGCGCGTCATGCTTTATCAGAGTTTATGGGGTCGGCACGAGGTTTAGTTGGAAGTAAGACCAGGGCAATGAATAGTTAACTAGGTATTTCGGATAATAAAGCGATGAGCAGGATAATCCCCATAAGATACTACCGTAGTACTACCAACCCAACTGACAACCTTCTCCCTGAAACCTCTGATCCTTAATGCCGCAAGGGCGATTTCCGGGCCGAGGACTTCCACAGGGCCACCAGGACTGCAACCAGACACACGCAGGTCACCCAAACTACGAGGGCTGGCTTAAAAAAACAGAAGCTACGGCCTGTGACTACCCCAGGCCTGACAACACCTCAAACCAAAAAGCCCAGGAAGTCTAAGCCGTTATAAACTTATCAACCCTCTAAAGCCTCAAATCAAATTAAACCTATGAGGTTTAGGGTTAAGGGTTTAGTGAGACACCATCCAATATATGTTTACCAAGACGGAGAGAGGTTCTACGTAGACGTACATAGAGCAGGGTCTTGAGGCCGAAGATTTATAACAACAGTATGGTTCAACTTATCCAAACCCTTCTAAACGAAAAACCCGCGAGAATTCGTGGCAAAGCCCGGAACAACGGTTGCTAATACATACCGACCGAATCGTAATTCCCAAAACCCCGACCCCAAAACCCTGAACCCCCGAAGCCCCAACCGAAACCCCAAAAACGGCACAGCCCTGAGCCCTAAGCTCTGCAGCCCTAAACCCTCGAGGTTCTTGAAGCTGTAAACCTGAAAGCCTAATCCTAAAAACCCTAGACCCTAAACAATGTTCAATAAACCCTAAACCTCAAACCTTAAACCCGAAGCCTTAAACCTTAAGCCACCCTAAGCCTTAAACCTTAAACTCGAAGCCTTAAACCTTAAGCCTTAAACCCTAAACCTCAAGCCCTAAACCCTAAAACCCTAAACCCTAAACCCTAAACCTCAAGCCCTAAACCCAAAACCCCAAGGTACATAGCCCTGCAGGCCTGGGCTCTCCAGGCATCTCTGCAGACACGGCGCCGCCGGCGCCCGAGAATTTTGCCTCGCCCGCGGGACAGAAATCGCTTTTGTTGGGGTTTGGGGTTTGGTTTGGGACTTCGGGTATAGAGGGTTTAGGGCGTAGGGCTTAGGGCTTAGAGCGGGACAGAAGTCGTTTTTGTTTGGGTTTGGGGTTTGGGACTTCGGGTATAGAGGGTTCAGGGCTTAGGGCTTAGAGAGGTCGTTTTTGTTTGGGGTTTGGGGTTTGGAACTTCGGGTATAGAGGGTTAAGGGCTTAGGGCTTAGGGCTTAGAGGGGTGGTTGTTGTTTGTGTTTGGGGTTTGGGATTTAAGATACAGGGTGTAGGGCTGATGGTTAGGGCTTAAAGTATAGGGTTTGGGAATTAAGTTGAGTTGCTTTGGGTTCCTTTCTCGAAACGCAAGTTCAGGTTTAGGCTTTGGGTTTGGGGTCTTTAGGGGCTTTAAAGGGAACCTAACTGCTTCAAGGACCTAACTGTTGCAAGCTAGACCTAGGCGGAGGCACAGCGCAAAAACGGGGGAGGCTCCGATGATTCCACCAAAATTTTGTGACTGTTTCATACTCAGAGGGTTTAGGGCTCAGGGTTTAGGGCTTATACTTATCGGGTTTAGGGATTAAGTTGAGTTGCTTTAAACATATTTCTGACTGTTTCATACTCAGCCTCCAAAGCCTGTGACCCACACATCCTCTGCGAACGAATAGGGCGCTGGACAAGATACAATCGATCCCAACACCGCACGGTCAAGCCAGAAATCTCAGACTGAAACAACACACTTGCTGCATCCTCTTAACAGCCTACAGTACCCCGGCTCCGGTTTAGACCGCTGCAAAAGCCGCGTCTTTGCACAAACAAAGGCACCACTTCTCAAACAAAAGCGCGAAGGAACCCTTCACGGCTAGGACCCAACACGAAACCCTATCAACCCTCGAAGGAAACCCTAAGCCACAGCAACCCTAAATTCGAAACCGTAGAAGGAGCGACCCTCGAAACTCTAAACCCCAAACCCTGAACCCCGACACCACGAAACAACGAAAGCCCTTTAACACCTCAAACCTCTAAAGCCCTAAACTCCCAAACCCTATAACCCCCTCAAGCCCTAAACCTGAAAACCTAAACGCCCTAAACCCTAAAATCCCAAACCCTAAACCCTGAACCCCTCAACCCTAAACCCAAACCCCAAAACCCCAAAATCCTATAAACCCTGAACCCAAACCCCTAAACCCAAAACCCCCAATGTGCCAGCCAGTAGCCACGTCCTCCTGCGCTCCCACGGCGTGCCTCGAGGAGCCGACTTCCGGTTGTTAGAAGCTAAGGAGTTTAGGGTTTTAGGGTTTGGGGTTTTGGGGGTTTAGGGGTTTTAGGGTTTTAGGGTTTGGGGGTGTAGGGTCTTAGGGGTTTAGGGTTTGGGGTTTTGGGGTGTAGGGCTTTAGTGGTTTAGGGCTTTGGGGGTGTAGGGTCTTCTGGGTTTAGGGTTTGGGGGTTTTGGGGTGTAGGGTTTTAGTGGTTTAGGGTTTTGGGGTGTAGGGTCTTCTGGATTTAGGGTTTTGGGGTATAGGGTTTTCGGGGTTTGGGGTTTTTGGGTTTTGGGGTTTTGGCGTTTAGGGTTTTGGGGTTGTAGGGTTCTGGGGTTTTGGGTTTTCGGGGTTTGGGGTTTTAGGGCTTTGGGGTTTAGGGTTTTGGGGTTTTGGGGTTTGGGGTGTGAGGGTTTTGCGGCTTTAGGGTTTTAGGGCTTCAGGGTTGTCGGCGCTCACACTCGGACAATCCAGGCTAGGCTTTAGGGCTTTAGGGTGTTAGGGTTTTAGGGTTTAGGATTTGTGGGGATAGGGTTTTAGGGTGTTGGAGTTTAGGGTTTAGGGTTGCAAGCTAAGGGGCTCATGCAGTCTAATGTAGGGGCCTTAATAATTACCTATACTATTTTTTGGGGGGTTTCCTCTATAATAGTTATAGTCTAATGGGCCCACAACCCCTATTCTAATTTAATGTAATTACTAAGGCCCCTATATTATGCAGCCCCTTCCCCCCAAAAAGTCCACTGGTTTGAGTGTGGGCCTAGCCCAGGCCTGGTTGGCCAGCATCCTGGGATTGAGAGTGTCAGGGCTTGCGGACGATGCAACGTCAGGGCGGACGTGGTTTCTAGGAACCGATTTCCCTGCTACTGGGCTATACCCATAGGCCCCATAGTAGTTCCTTTTTGGTATTACCTAATAGGATCCTAAATACAAGCCACCAAAAAGGAACTACTTTAGGGCCTATGGGTAGAGCATGATAAACCCTAAACCCTGGATCTTCCCCCAAAACACAAAGCCCTCAGCCTAAACACCGGAATCCCTTTGGCCTTGGACACCACTGGCCTTCATTTCTTAAACCCTGTGCCCGGGGTTTTCCGGTTAAGATCATTCTACGATGTGTTGTGGCCCCATTCAACTCAAAAAACGAGGCGGGGAAGGGGACCCTGTAAGGCCGTAAGGCTTATGGTTGGTGTCTTGTTCGAGTATCAACGCCAAGCCCGAAGTGCATGCCAATGCCAAAGTGAAGCTGGCCACGCTTTAGGGTTCAGGGTTTAGGGTTAGCCCTAAACCCTAAACCCCAAACCCTAATTTAACCCAAAAACCCTAAACCTTAAACCCGAAACCCGAATTTAAACCCAAAAACCCTAAACCTTAAACCCGAATTTAAACCCAACATCCTAAACCTTAAACCCTATAAACCCTAACCAGGGCGCTGTCGAAGCTCCACTGTTGCCACGCAGCTCGCTGGCAAAGCATGCCTGGGCTCTGGTTTTTGCCTACAAATAGGCGGTGCCCTCGATGGAGGTTTGGGGTTTAGGGGTACATACATTAAGGCTCTAAGGGTCCTACTGCCAGGCCCTTTTCGTCAGGAATTTTTTTGGGTCGAGTCAGTAGCCATGTCATAGAGAATTGCCAATATGACTTTCAACATCGCTGAAACAGCCAGAAACAAGGGCACCGTTCTACTTGAGGTCTGACTTGACGTCTTTTACTTTCTGAGACTCCAACATGGGCAATCGGGGCAGATGGGCTCCTGGGGCTTAGGGGGGAGAGGCTTAAGCCCCCCTCACCTAGGTCGTACCATGTATAGATATGTGGGTTCTTGCGGGATAGGCTTTTGCCCGGTATTAATAGGAACCCTCGGAATCACCAGCTTTTGCTTCAAGCGGCTCCAACACCCAGACGGTCTCTGCGACGTTTAAGGCGCTCGCCTGCCAGAGTGTTTAGGGCTTTAGGGTTTAGGGTTTAGTGCTCCCGGTGGAGTCGCTGCAGACAGGATGCAAAAGGGCTTAGGGCTTAATGAGAAGATCGCAAAGCCTCGCGACGATCCGGCTGACGACGCAAAGACCCACTACGAACGACAGACACGAAGGGAAGATTCGACAAGAGATCAAGGGCGTTTCAAAAATAGATCAAGATCAATTTCAATATGTACACACAGACAGAACAAGCACAAAATAAAACAAAAAAACACAACCATCGACTGCTTCCTATAAGGTTTTACCCACCACCTGCACGAGGCCGGCGCCTAAAAGCCAAGAAGCCAAACAACCTTCAGCCCATGGAAGCCCTGAGGCTATAATCCACCTCCAATGCCAAAACGCCTTCCAGCTCGCATCCAAAGGTGTGGAGGAACGCGGCCCTCGCCCAAAGCAGAGATAAAGTTGTGGAATCGGGGGGGGGGGGGGGGGNNGTGCCTTGCTCAAACATCCAAGTCAGAAGGATCCTGCTCTTTCTCGGGTATATGATTACCATCCCAGCATATCCCACCATTCAGTCCCAATGAAACTTGGCAACCGGCTTCGACAAGCTCTAGAAGGCCTTGAATGGGCGTGAAAGGATGGGAGATCTTGGCGTTGAGCCGGGCTATATATTGCAGACGGTGCGGCTTGGATTTGGTACGCTTGTTTGTCTCATCGTCTTGAGAATGAGGCTTTTGCTACAAAGGGTTCGTATATAAGGCCCAACATTTCCTGAGAATCCACATGAAAGGTTCACCACAGGAGTGGGCTAAGGGCTCTAGGTATAGCAGATATGGAGTATACACTACGGCTTTGTCAGTTTGTTGCTAAAGCTCATCTCTAGTCTAGATTAGCGGGCATTTCCTCTTGCCCGAATGAGAAGGTTCGCGGTACATCGGGGTCCATGCAGCGCAATCGGTTCTGTTTTTCGGTGCTCCCAGAATTAGACATGGCCCTTGCTACAATCGACGTCTAATATGAACCATATAGGCTGTAGGTTTCAAGAAGCTCAACCGGAAACACGAGTCAGTCGACGCATCCTGGAACCCGAAAGCCCTCAAACTCCATGATACAGAAGCCTGGGTACTTGACATGGGGTTTCTGGGGGTTCTACACTACCCGTTCTTATCTCACAGCAGGCCAAGCGGCGTAAAACACTCAGCGACTTCCGCCTGTTTGCGAGTTTTACTTACAAGCATTCCACCACCAACCTCTTTGGCAGGCCCGTCTGCACTAGATGCAAGGGTTTAGGCGGTTTAGATTCAGAGCCGACAGTCGAGCAGGGTCTAGTCAGGAAACGCTGGGCTTGAAATCATCCAGGGCTCAACAAAGGGTTTCTTGAAACGAGAGGTCCTTTTTGCCCGGGGGTCTCGCCATACTGCTCTGTAGGGCCTTGGGGCTTTCTATTTTCTTTAACCCCCCAAGAAAGACACTAAGCATCATTCAACCAGCCACATGTGTGCTGCAGGCAGCAGACGAAACTCCATTGCACTTCCAGTTCGGGCTGAACCCGAAACCTTGCCCACTTCTCCCTAACCCCCCCAGGTACCTACTATAAAGAGGGTACTAGAGCCTCTAGGGCCCTATGTTTGTCGGTACTTGGGGGGTTAGAGTCTGTGGAATCCGGATCTTTGACCCTGCGTCTGGCTGTTGAGTAAGTTGACTGCCGGAGCCATGGAGGCCGGTGCCTAACATAGGGGTCTAGGGTTTAGGGCTTAAGGGGCCTTCATCATTACAATGGGGTTTCGCGGGTTCCTTTGTATAATAGAGTATAAAATACCCCAAAACAACATTCTAAGTATTGAGGTCCCTATAGTAAACACTTCGGACTCCTAGCTTCCCTCATGTAGGCCTATGTAGGAAAAAGCGGGCCGGAACTCTCAAACCCTAATGTCTTCGTTGGAGACGAGACACTGAAGTGTAGGAAACTGAGCCGGACTCTTAAACCCTGATATGTTCTGGCTTGAATGTCTTCATCACTGGGAGAGCCTTGGCTTCAGCGCATTGGCTTTACGAAGTCCCGGGGTCAGGGAGAATCAGCGTTGACTGGACTAAAACATGAACCTGATGTCAAAGAGAAGCCCTGAAAGAACAACAGACAGCTTATGCTGGTTGATGTGTTGAGTTTCGAAGGTGTCTGGTAGTCCTGCCTCAGCTGATCGTTGGGGGCAGTAGGCACCTTAGCAGCATGAAAACCGCAGCAAAACCAAACAACACTGCGTAAGCGCAAACTCTTGGGCTTGGCCAACCTAAGCGGCTAGGGTTTAGAGCTTACGCTTCAGGGTTTCAGGGTGATGGAAGCCAAGGCTGTGCTTTCGGCCGGTAATTGTAAACCCCGATTGAGGGTTGGGCAGCCACTCATGCTTGCCAACGGTTCAATCACCCCCAGCCACAAACAAAATGCCGGTTCAATTGACGAACCTTGGGTTAGGGTTGAGTGTTGCGGCGATTGGGGTCTAGGTTTTCGGACATCAAAGGCATGTTCCTCCTATGGCAGGGATGTCATGCTCTAAATGCGGAAGGAGAACATCCCCTCTTGTGCGCAGACAGGTTGAGTGCACGACTGGATGCTGGAGCAGGCTTGGGGGCTTGAGTTTACGTAGTTGTTTTGCATAGGGGGCGTGTGGTGTCTTTTGATAAAATTTCAGGAGCTGCTTTGGACCAAACGATTGAACCCCAGTTGCCAGCGAGCGGCCAACGTCCACGGTAAGTGATCTGGGGGTGTAGCCTAAGCCACAAACTGTTAAGACGCACAGAACCTGAAAACTCTGTCGCTTTAGAAGGTGCTTCCGAAATCTGTTGTCATGTGCCCGGATCTGAGTCACGTCAGTTTGGAAGGGTTCAGGTGCAGGCTAGGTGGGTGGAACTTACATGTACAAGCGTTCTGCCAGGGCTATCGTGAAAGCATCCACCTGCGAACTATCCCAGGAAGCTCAAAATCTTTGCTGGAGGGGAGGTGCTGTCCTGAAAGAGTGTTGGGTTACGGATATGGGTGAGAGGCCTTACCAAAAACATCGTGTTCCTTTACTTATAGGCTATAGTGAAGAGCTGATAGAGTCTTGAAGTTTGAGGCTGAGTGCCCTGGGTTTAACAAGGCTAGTCTTTTAGACTCTAGGGTTATATAGTAGTTGTTTAAGCCCCAAAAAGGCTAAGGGTTACCTACTCAGCCCCTCCAGTGTAGATGCTCGAAACTTCAGGCTGACAGTCCGATGTAGCTTGGGACCCAAGGCCCTTGAACCCTTAGATTAGTGCCTTTAACGTTCAGGGTTCAGGGTTTTGAAGTCGTGGTGGCCCCGGCTAAAGCCCTTCTTGGCTACAGAGTTCCCTGGACCAACAAAGGTCAAAGTGTTGGCATAAAGACGGTTTAAGGCTTAGGATTTAGGTATTGGGGTTTATGTAGGGGAATATAAGGTTTAGGACTTAGGGTTTAAGTATCGGGGGTTTGGCTTCAAGGTTCGATACTGGTATTATGGTACCTAAACCCCCAAAAGTAGGTAAAATAATGGCCCAAAACCTCCGAAAGACTATTGTTCTACATACTTTTGGGGTCCAGGTAATGCTCTCCTCAGTGGCTAGGCCCTGCAACATTACGCCCCGCCATGCTGCCCGCAGCTTTCAGCGATCGCAGAAACCGCTCCAGCCTCCCCTGCGCTGACGGACATCGATTGGATGTTTGGGGAGTTTAAGGTGTATGATTAGGAGGCGTTTCTGTGGTATTCTAACGAACACGTGAAAAGCCTCACCACTGACCACCTTTGCACGATACCGCTGAAACGATTTACAACCATCACGCCACATGTAGCAAGAGCGCTTCGGTGGCATGAAGATAGGGCATACTGTTCCCTGACAGTACTGTACTGGAATGCTAGCTGCTACCAGCAGCCACCTTCCATGATCCCCACGCTGAAGACGGGGAAATACATGCCACCATGGACCACACATTCATCCGATAGGGCCTGTGGGTTGTTCTGCGGGGATCCCGTGGGCTGTTATGCTCGTCAGCACGGTATGGATCCGCAGCCCAACCCTTCAACAAAAATTGGGTCACAGCCCAATAATCGAAGACGGCATACCTCAAGTTAATGGGTTTCGTACCCATGATGGGGATATGCTGCAAAGAAGCACGTACGCAAGATCGCGGAACATATTGGTGGACATATTCTTGACTCTTGACGGCGACCCTTTCAAGGGTCCCCTGAAAAAAAAGCGAAACGGAACAAACCTGCTCCTGCTCTAACTCCCAAACCCAAGCTCGCAAACACCAAGAGCCCTGCTCGAAAACACAATTTCTTGCTTCCAGTGTTTCAGGTGTAGGGTGTTGAACTTAGCTATACAAAAGCCCAAATCGTCCTGCGGCTCACAATAATCCTCACGCAGTCGGCCCACGACGAAGCGTGCCGTGGGCGGTGCATCCAGGGCACCGAGCACAGCGCCTTTACAGCAATGCCGGTTTGGTTTTGGGCTCCGGGGTTACTGCCCGGGGCGTACAGGGATCTTTGATGGTTAGAATGTGGTTCTGTAGGGTTTGATTGCTAATGATCTGGTCTTACAAATGTTTGCAAAGGGTTCCGGGGCACCATGTGCTTTAAAACATGTTGAGAATGAGGCCGTGGGATGCGTTATAGTCAAACTATATAGGGACTACTACACAGAGTACTACTTCGTTGAGTGAGTTCAATCCCAGCCACAAGGGCGTGTTTGGGCGGTAAGGGCTCGATTTCTCATCTCAAGCCCGGGCCTTCAATTTTGAGGAAGGTGGTCTGAGTAGGGTAGAGCTGTGACTTTTGATAGCAGCGTGGGCCGAGGCCGGAAAAGACTTAGAGTGACAGTCAGGGCGGGCTGGTGGACTCTCAGAACGAAGATGATGCAGCAACAGAGGGTCATTCCGTCCGAACACGACATCATTAGATGCTACGGGGCTCTCTCTCAAACCCTGACCAATATACATCCTACATGTCCCGACAAGATACACCCTAAACCCCTAAACCCTA
>CAJNDV010019602.1:0-19303 GCA_905221635.1 Symbiodinium sp. CCMP2456 | reverse complement strand
CCCTAAACCCCATACCCTAAACCTTAACCCCCTAACCCCACCCTTGCTCGGGCCCTTGGGCGCCTGCGGAGGCCGCAGAGAGCTGCGGGCTGCCGAAGCGATAATGAAGCCGCTGGAGCCTCAGCAGACATGGATTCTTGTTATTGTTATTATTGTTATTATTAGTATTATTATTGTTATTATTATTGTTATTATTATTAACATTGTTATTATTATTGTGATGATGATGATGATTATTATTATTGTTATTGTTATTATTATTGTTATTGTTATTATCATTGTTATTGGGTTCGGGTTCGGGTTTGGGTTTGGGGTTGGGGTCTTGGACTTTCGCTCTCGCACAAGGCAAGGCTCCGGGTTTAGGGGCTTTGTGTTTGGGGGTCGGGGCTTCGGCAGTCACTGTCGGACGTGCGAGGTGAGGTTCTTGGTGCATACCCAAGGGCTCCTACGTAGTTCCCTTTTGGATAGTATACTATAACTCCTTACCAAAAAACTATAACAGACCCAAAAAGGAACTACATTGGAGCCCCTGGGTAGTGCATAGTCGGTTGGAGGCGGAACCGATCTTGGAGTTGAGTCGATGGAACCTCTAAAGTACAGGTTGTTACAATACAATATGTTCAGGGTCGACTCGCCTTCAACATCAATGATGCTGGCACTCGATATAAAGAGTGTCAGGTACAGGCCGGCAAAAGGCTAGCCTGAGGCATGATCGAGCTCCATGGTGAAGTCCGGAGTATGATAGGCCACGAGAAGCGGTTGGGTCCTGCTCTCGGTCTGAACTAATGTATACGGGCCTTCATACTTAGAATAAGCTTTGGGGCTCCTTCCTATTCATAATCAGGAACCCTTTGAATAAAATGGGTAATTTTCTAGGCTTCTATATTCGGGCTGATAAGGGAACTTACGACTGATTGTAGCTCTCCTGGCACATGATCTAAGTCAAAGTTGAAGATAAACCCAGAACATCTTCTCATATCCTAAAAACCGAAGCACTGAATCCTGCACCCAAACAACCCCAAGCCGAATGAACACGAAGGTCATCTATGAGGGATTGAGGACCGAAGCACAAGCTCAGAGGATTCGTTTTAGCGGGGATTTGGAGCCTCCCTCCCTTCCCTCCCTCTCCCTCACCCCCTCACCCTCTCACCCTCTCACCCTCTCACCCTCTCACCCTCTCACCCTCTTACCCTCTCACCCTCTCAACCTCTCACCCTCGCACCCTCTCACCCTCTCACCCTCTCACCCTCTCACCCTCTCACCCTCTCACCCTCTCACCCTCTCACCCTCTCGCTCTCTCGCTCTCTCGCTCTCTCTCTCTCTCTATCTCTCTCTCTCTCTACATAAGATGCAACGGCTCCCAAAACGTTCTTATCCATAAGTCACTCTTGAATCTGAAACCCCACGAGGTGTCTCGATTTTGACCCCAGGAAGACGAACAAGTCTCGTGCCATCGAGCTGCACAGCCTCCTCGGCTTCGTACAGCGCGCGCCAAAGTCTGAGGAAAGAGGGTTTACGGTTTAGGGCTCGGGTTTAGGAACGCTGGGCGGGGTTTGTGGCTTCGGGGTTTGCGGTTCTAGGCTTCACGGTATAGGGTTTTTTTTTAGGATCTCCATCCTGAGACTAATCCTGATCATTGACAACAGCGGCGGGAATGGATTCGAGGCTCTGCATGAGAGGCTTAGATCGGGAGTCTTTTAGGGCTTCAGGCTCTATCGACATAAGTCGCGCTCATAAATTCTGAACAGAATATAGGGACCTTGATGAACAGGCTCTATAGTCGGAAGGCTTTTGTTCTAGGAGTTGGCAAGACTCCGGCGAGGACCCATCTGGGAAATGCTGCTCTGCAGCCTGATTTGTCCTCCATTATTTGTGACCTTAAGAACCCAACACCCACGTTTTTGTAGGTTCTTATTATAAACCCTAATATGGGATTTATAGGGACCCTACAAAAAAGTAGGTTTTGGGTTCTTAAGGGAGGTCTTCAAGTACTCCGCGTCCACGGTACACTATCGTCGGGATTTTGCACTGGCTTGGGACCCAGGACGTGGAGCTTGCAACTTAACAGCGGCTAAAGAAACCGAGGAGGCTTCTGTTGGCAGGACGCTTCGACTAAGAAGATCACTTCCCAAAAAAGAAACTCCTTATGACAAACCTGCATGGGAGGATCCCTTTTCAAACCCTATAACCCTAACCCTAACTCTAAGCCCTGAACCCTGGGTTTAAAGCCTAAATCCTCAACTCCCTAAACCCCTGCAGCAGGGCTTGTTTTGTCTCCTGCATCGCAAATCAGAGCACGGCAGGCCTGCACGTCAGCAACTCACCAAGCAGTGCTTAGGTTTTGGCTTAAGGCTCAAGCCCTCTGAGCCGTCGGCTTCTGGGGTTCCCGGGTCGAGGGCTCCATGGGGCGGGTCGAGGTTTTACCGGTGCAGGGGGCAGGGGCTGCAGTACCAGGCTGAGTCACTGCCACACTGCACAGCAATGGCCCATTCTGGCCCATCTTTTCTTCTACACCCAGACCTCCACATGCCGCTTTTGCAGGGGAATTCGGACACCTGGTTAAACGGCTCCAAAGGTTGCATAACGACTATACTGACACCATGCCCTTACATATAGGCTTGCACAGCGTCATGTCCCAAGACCTTACATGTTTCAGAATTTTAGTTGTAGTTCATAGACCGTGTTTTGAGACAAGAGTGAGCAACTTACTAGTCTTCAGTTGCATCACTCAGTTAGAGTCTTTAGTCTTTCGGGGCTGTTGTGGGCCAGAGGCATGGCGTGCACGTCTTGAACAGGGCCCAAAAAAAGCACATAAGCAAAACATAGGATAGGGATATCCCATATCAACCCCTTATATATAAGGCCCAATAAGGTAGAGACATCGCGATAAAATGCTTATGCTTATGTCCTTTCTGGGGTTCCTAATTGAAAAGGAAGCCTCGGAGCGGATTACACGCTGCCAAGCCGACATCTCAGTCAAGGCCCCCCCCTGTTCTTCTGAGACAGGTTTTCTTTTTTGGGCGGGGGTGTCTTAAAGGGGGGTTCTTGAAGGTATAGGTAAAGGCTTATAATTACACTGTATCCGCAGATTTGCATCAAAGAGCGGCAGAGGAGTGGGCCGGTCTAGGCCACCTCCCAGCCTGAGAAGCAGACCTGGCAAACAAGAAACTCAACGTCTGCCTTCTTTGGGCACCCCGTCACCAGCCACGACTGTGCCACGGTCACTCCGGGCGTAGAGCTCGAAGCATGTGGGTCTGCGGGCAACTTAACCGGAAAGGCGGGACAACACCACAAAGCTAAGCACCCAAAATCTCCACAGCCTCAGAACACCTGCTAGGGGGTTGGGGTAGAGAGCTTTGCCAATTAAGCGCTGTTGTTCTAGGGTTTAGGGTTTTGGTTGCAAGGTTAGGGCACAGGGTTTGCAAAGCCTTGCCTCTCGCTCGGCACCTGGCGCGGAACCGCAAGTCAGCAACAGAATACTTGCCCTTCTCCAGGTTTCTCGCGGTGTTACGCTCGGCGATCTCATAGAACCTGATCGGAACGAGGATGCTTCTATTCCGGGCGGCGGTTCTAGCGGCTAAGGGCTGCCAGAAATAGTGGAATTTTCGTCCATGGTTATGGGGTATATACCAGCATTCATAAGCCTGAGAACAGCACAACCCTAGACTAGGCCCTAGACCCTCTCGCCCGGGCATGAACTTCTTGAAACCCCTAAACCCTAAATCCTGAACTGAAGTGGGACGACAAGACCAAACTTAAACCCCAAACCCTAAAGGCCAAACCCTGCAAAGCTTTAAATCCCAGACCCTGAAGGTTCTCAAGCTGTCAGGGTCCCGGGCTTATGAAGATCTCGTTTCAGGGAGTCTCATGGCTTTGGGGTAGAACATGGTTTAGGGTTTAGGGGGGTTCGGCATTTGGGGTTCTAGGGGTGTTAGGGCTGTTGGGACGTTACGGTTTTAGGGTGTTGGAACTGGCTTCTTCAGGCCCAAGCCCGTCACCCTAATACCAACGTACCTTTATTGGGGGTTCTGCTGTAGAGTACTCGTATATAGATATAATTATATGTGTATAAATGTACATATACATATACGTCTGTATATATATATATATATGTATGTATGTATGTGTATACACACACACACACATATATATATATATATATATGAAACCCTAGTCACTCGGGGGTCTGCTCAGGTGTCATGTTCTATTGAGGCTCTTGGTGCGCAAGTGCACACAGAAATAACGTAGCCTAAAAAGACATAAGTGTCCAGGGCTGCAAGCCTGACTTTAATGCCCTAAACACCAAACCCTAAGCCTTAAACCCTTAACCCTCAACCCTAAACCTCAAGGTTCGGAGTGGGGCAGCGGCAAAGGGAGGCTGGGCTTCATTCAGGCAAAACCTCAACCGTACCCAACATGGTCTACGTAACATGCCCAATTTGATGAACACGGATTTATCTTCGGGTGAGATTCCATGACTAACGGCGGGTCATATACGTATAATTATCCATATCCATGTACACATGCATAGGCATACATATATGTATATATGAGATTATATGAGTATATACACGTGCCGCTGCGAACATCGGTATATACGGACGTATAAACAAACAAATAGAGAGATACATGAATGAACGAAAACATAACCAAATAACTTCAGAAAGTGAACAAGTAGAGAAATACACTCAGACCCGGGACAGACCCTGACTGTGGCGTTTGACCCCAAAGGAATAGATCAGCATGCATGTGTGTATATATATATGTATATAATGCATATACATATGGTCTATATACAGATATGTGGGTGTGTGTGTGGATATATATATATATACACATATCTATGTACAGAGTGAGAGAGAGAGATAAAAGAAAAACATACCCATGGGTGTGACGCATTCCGAGGAACTCTTCCAAGCGGGCTTCCGCTCCAGGCTCGAAACGAAGGTCGAACATCTTCTCCAAACTGCCAGCTTTGCTGCTCGAAGAGTGGCCCTCAGGGAGTTAGATTGGAGTGTTCGTAGCGTTTTCTAGGTTTCTGTGGCGTTTTGCAAGGTTTTGATGACCTAATGCTATAGGCTTGCTGCGAGAAGAGTTTGTCGCACGAGGCACTATAGCCCTCGACCTGCCGTGTGAAGGAATTCAGGCATTCGGGAGTATAGGGTCTCCATGGTTTAGGGTTTAGGGTGTGTTGGGTTTCCATGGCTTTTTAAACTTTCTTATGAAGTTGGGAACCTAAGGCCAAGTCCGCAGGGCTCCAAAATTTGATTCTGGAGGGGTTTGAGATAGACAGACAGGCAGATAGACAGACAAATGGATTGATAGATAGAAAGATAGGTAGATGGACATAAAGATCGATAGACAGTAGGCAGGTTTATCTAGGTAGGTACATGGGCAGGTACATAGGCGGGCAGATAGATACACACACACACACATACATATATATATATATATATAATATACACATCTACACTGCTGAACCCTGAACCCTAATGCAGGGGCCTAATAATTTCCTCTAACATTTTGGGGGTTCCTTATTATAATTGTAGTATAATGGGCCTCAACGCCCTATTCTAATTATTATTCAGGCTCCTATAGTAAACCTACACACACATGCGGTGTTTAGGGCTTTCACCCATTCGCCTACCCTCTGCGAACCTGAAAAGGAACGCCTCAAGCTCGGGACGATTGGTGTGAATTGTGGTATAGGGTTAAGGGTAATGTAGGGGCCTTAGTAATTGGATAGGGTTTTGGGGCCCCTTATGCTATAAACATAGTAAGGAACCCCCGCAATGGTATAGGTAATTATTCAGGCCCCTATATCAATTGTAGTATGCAACCCTAAGGAAAAGCATTTGTGCATTTGTATTCATTGTATTTACTCAGGCGTCTGCATTAGGTCTCAAGTCCTTATAAGTACCGATTTCGGAGTGTCGACCTGCCAGCGGTAGCCGAGAACTGTAACAAACAAGGACAAAGACGTGAATTAAACGAGCCACGGTACCTTGCAGTTCTGTAAGAGCTGTGTAGCCTTGTTCCTGGATGTGTCTGCGTTACGTTGGAGGGAACTCCTCCCATGAAACTCAAAATCGAGACCCTGGACCCTTGTAAACCATGACACTCTGAGCCCTTCCGCCTATCCTCTCTCTCTCCCCTCTCTCCCCCTCTCCCTTTCTCTCTCTGTCGCTCGGTCCTCACAACTCTGAAGTTTTAACCCCAAGTCCCATGCCAAAGTTGCGCTACGCCCTCCAAGGCTATGCTGGTTAATAGGCTAACTTCTAGGGCTTACAGGGGCTAAAACCTTTATGGCTTAAGGCTTATGGGGTTTAGGTTTGTTTTTCAGGGTGTAGGGCCTCTGAGATATCGGCGCTGCGACGAGGAAGCTTCTGGGAAGGCTCTCTGCTCGAGTCCTGGCGTTTGGGCTCACATAGGGGGCCTTAAGAATTACAATAGAGTTCCAGGATTTCCCAAAGGGTTTGCTCAAGAGATACTCTTAGCTAGTTAGGGCTGCCGTAAAGGTGTAGTCTAGGAGCCTTGATGATAAGAACAGAACTTTTGGGCAGACGATCGTCATATTCAGGAAACCTTGAACAAGTACGACTTTGTCAGGCTTCGATACCAGGCATTTAAGGCTTGAGGGCTGAAAGTTAGCATTTCAGGGCTGAAGTCGAAGTACACTAAAGCTTGAACCGAAAGAGCCACAAAAGCCACAAACACTCCAAACAATTGTGGGCTTAGGGTTGGGGGCTGTATAAGGGTCAAGACTCTAGACTGAAAAACGCTGGCGGGTTTCGTTATTGATTCCGGGCGTCCTAAACCCTACTTCCTCAGCCCGAACGTCCTAAAACTCCTCCATAAAGTCAACGCCTGAATTTCCCAGGCAACCTGAACCATAACCCTAGGCTTCCAAGGACCTTATAGTTAGGGCCCTGGACCCCTTAAGGCCCCAATTATAAGGTCCCTGGAAGCCTAGGGTAAATACCTCAGCTCGCGAAATTCTGAGCAGTGGAGGCATCTTTCCAGGCCTCGCCGGACTCGGACGCCGACTCCCCCGTGACCTCGTAGGCTGCTTCACATGCCTGAAAACTCATCGGGGCTCCGACAATTTCCAAAATTGAGAATTTAGGGATTATAGTTATAGGGTTAACAGGTTTTAGGGATTAGGGTCTCCCTGATTTTTTAAACAAAAGGGCTCTGCAAGAACAGCTCACAACCAGCAACCGCGACGTCGTCATCGTCATCCTCAGCATCTGCATCAGCATCAGCGGGCCCTCATCTGCAAAGTGGTCATGACATGAATTCTTACAGATGCAAAACCGAAATCTTCTTCATGACATATCCCCTCGTGCGGCTTTCCAGCTTTCAACGCGGATGGAGTTAACTACTGGGGTACCGGGGAAAGTTCCTGACCCCTATACGGCCCAGGGTTGGAGACATCCCCGTAGGCCTAATGCGTGACACAGCTACGATGTCAATATTTAAACCCTGCGACATCAACTCCAAATGATGAGGCCCCATGTGCCCCCACACCAACAGCGGACGGTGCGCATGTGTGTTTGTGAAAGGTTTTGCGTTGCGCGGGTCCGCGTCTAAGCTGCGAGGGCTCGAGGAACTGATCCCAACAGAAACACAAAACACGAGAATCCCAACTCGTACCCCATATTGTAGTGCCCAACAACCCTTGATCAACAAGTTTATCGCTGGGGTTGCTCATGGAGCCAAAATTCTTTACACAATACTGACTTCAGGAGCACTGGGCTCACTAGGAACCCACCGGATTACAAAGAAGCACTAGGTCCAAACCCTCGAAGCCTTTGCATCCCAACTCTGTATTATTGGTTGCCACCCTAAACCCTATTAAAACCCTATACAACCCCAACCCCCTTTTCAGCACGGAACCCTAACCCCCAAAAACCCAAAACCCGAGACATCCTAAAACCCTAAACCCCGAAAAATCCAAAAACCCTAAACCCCGAGACATCCAATAACCCTAAACCTACCTAAACCCTAAACCCTAAACCTACCGAGCTTAGGGTTTAGGGTTTAGTTTCGGGGTGCCAGCTTGTAGGCTTGTCAAGAAGGGGGGGTCGGGCTGTTTGGGCTTAGCTTCGGGCATCCGGCTTAGGGGCTTGGTGGGTTTCAAGGTTTCAGGCGAGGGTTTAGGGTCGAGGGTTGGGGGACAAGAATAGGGTTTAGGGTTTAGGGTTTCGAGCTTGGTATAATTAGGGTTTAGGGTTTTGTTTAGGGTTTCGGGCTCTGTATGGCTAGGGTTTAGGGTTTAGGGTTGAGTAGCTGAAAATTTGAAAGAGTTTCGCACTTACAACTGGGACAAGCCAGACGGGGTTCTCGGGGCTGGGGGGCTTCCGGTGTCCGGTTTCGGCTTAGGGACTCCTTTGGGCGAAGCTGCCGGCACCGATCTCCCAAAAGCCGCAGACCCAGAGGGTTAAGTGAGTTCATGACCTATGTTCCAAACATTCACCTAATTGAACACCACGAATCAGCCCCACTAAGCTTATACATTCACTCATGTTCTTAAGGAGCCCTAGGTGCTTTCACCAAAACCTTGATGAACAGAATTATATCTTTCACACCCAACCCACGCCTCCCGTGAGCCACGCACGGGAGGAGATGGCCTGCATGGAACAAGACCAAGCAGATGGAGTGGGCGAGGTATGTACGGTGGTACAAAGGATCACTATGGGGCTTCTCCTATGTTAAATGCAGAGTTCAAACAAACGATACGTGCCACCGAAGTTGGGGCCATTAGCTCGTAAGATGGTGTTGTTTTTCGGATCACCATTTCTAACTCTTGATCGGTCTTCCAGGGGCCCTTGCAGGTCCGCCTAATTCAGTCGTTCGCGGCTTTGTTTCTGGCATGCGTTGACGTAGACAAACATAGAGACGGGGAGAAATGGAGGGGCGTGCCTCGTGAGTGCCTCGTAAGTGGCTCGCGCCCTTTGCGTGGAGGGAGGCGGAGGGGGGAGGAGGAGGAGCAGGGAGGAGGAGGAGAATCAGCACGAGGAGGAGGAGGAGGAGGCCCCACCTTCCTTTGCAGTTGGTTACCAGATGTTTCCGAAGCTTGATCTTACATCGTACTCCTATCGCACTCATTAGACACTCCTGAACACGACCTCAGTCACTCATAAGACAATGGCCCGAAGAGTTGCTGGCGCCTAGCTGGTCCTTGACAGAGGGATGGCTCTTGGTAAACCGCCATACAAACGTGATGTAAGACCCCATAAACCCCTATAGTCTTATCAAAACCATCTTCCACAGCCGTATGAGACCCTTGTGGAACCTTGTAAACCCCTTGTGGGGCCCCACCAAGACCTCTCTGCAACGCCCCATAGTACCCTCGTCGGAACAGGATAAGACCCTTCTGAATCCTTCTAAGGCCCTCATTAAACATTTGCCAAGACATCTTAGTAGAAGCCCCCTTTCATTAATGAAAAGCAATGCGAAACCATAAATGCAACAGAAGTGATTGCAGCAACACTAACAAGAAAAATCATAACTGCAATTGCAATTCGCAGCAACATAGGTTGTAACCATCATAGCCCAAATCCAAACCCTACCATATTCAGAATAATAACCACCAATATGATACTAACCATAAGAATGAAGATGATCATATTATCATATTACAAGTACTAAGCCCGTAACGAAGAGATTTCCGTGAACCCTAAGACCCAAACCGTGAACAGACTTCTCGCCTTTTGCCACCACCGCTGACCATACGGGGCTGCCCAAACGCCGGCTTCGGGCTCCTTGTTTAGGATTTAGGGAAGTTTAGGGTTTAGGGTTTAGGATTTAGGGAGATTTAGGGTTTAGGCTTGGTTCACGGCTTGGTGCATCGAAATCCAGAGCTCACCCTAACCCCCCCCAAAATACCCACTACTTTATCCCTTGTATTCCTTCGTAGTGGGCACTGGATAAATTATCCCCCCAAATAATTACCCACTATTCAGGGCCCTGCATCCTACAACTCAAACCGAAACCCCCAAACCTAAACCCTAAACCCTAAACCCTAAACAAAGATATACACAGCATGAAGCATGAAACTGAGTGCAATGTTGGGGCCATAATATGACTAGCATCGGGCTCCTGTAAGGGTTCTTGGAATGGCTCTACAAGGTTTACGATAAACAAAAGATGCTTCGGGCCATAATATGACTAGCATCGGGCTCCTGTAAGGGTTCTTGGAATGGCTCTACAAGGTTTACGATAAACGAAAGATGCTTCTGGTGCACAAGTCATCAGGTTTTCAGAGGGGGAGCCTTCATACTTACGATCGGGATTTGGGGTATATTTTGGGTACTGCCACCATACAGTAACAGTCTATAATAGGGCTACTATGAAGGGCCTTATAGATCTCTATTATGAATATTATCCAACTGTTACTGAGTGGGGGCAGTATCCAAGGTATATTAGACTATGCTGACAGCAAGGACATGTAAGGACTAATCGACAAAGGTACATGATGAGCACTCCCTGCACAGATCACCCTCATGATGAATGTCCTCAGGCAAACTAAACCCTAAAATCCTAATTACTAATATTACTACTAATACCAATACTAGTACTAATACTAGTATTAGTACCAATACCAATACTGATTAGACCTTATCATCCCAATTCTTAGTCCTCCAGAAGGTGCTCTCGATCCGTCTTGACCTTTTCTCCTCTCTCTGACTAAACGCCGAGCTGCTGGGGAGAGCGGGTGCGACTCCTCGACCAGGCTGCAACCGACCTTGAGGTCCCTTAGGGTTTAAGGTTTAGGATATTTAGGGTTTAGGGTTAAGGGTTCAGGGGAAAAACAAAATTTGTTGATCGAGGTATCTTGGATCTTAGGCCCGACACTCATATGGACCCTTTTGCCGCCCATATACAACACAAAAACAAGTCAGTTCTCTAGAATGCGTATACAACACGTGTAGACCCTCTCAAAGATCCATCAGCCTTGTTGGACCCTTCCAGGGCCTTTGTCAAAGCCTCATGGCGGCAACCCGCACAGAACGCTTGTAACACAATTTATAATACCCGTACCACCCTTGTTCGGGCAAGGAAGCCTTCTTCAACCCTAAAAACAAAGACATTTTACATTATAATACTACTAGTTATACTCGAATAGTAGAACAAAAAATGATAGCGTGATATTACCATAGGCTTCGTCGCCTTGCGCGGCATCCGCCGACCATACGGGGCTCCCCAAACATCGACTTCCCGTTCCTGTGGAGCGAGCATTACTAAGACTGTCGTGGAATAGCGGTTTGCGCTCTCGCAACTCGGACTCCGCCAGCTGGATTAGCGTTTTAGGGTTTTGGGGTTATAGGGTTCGGGTCTGCAGGGTGTGATTCAGTTCTTCAGGGCTGCAAGGTTCGATTACGCTCTCGCAACTCGGGCATAGGCTGACGAGGTCTCGGTTCGCAGTCGGACTATGGGCGTGCGGTGCGTGTTCCAGGTGGCAGCACTGCAGTGAAAAGTACAAAGCGTCGCAAGCCTACAGATCAGGATGGACCCAACAGCACAAAACCCACAAAGAAGTTCTCTTCGTTCGGAGCATTGGGGCTCAGGGTTTAGGACTTTAGGGCTCAGCGCGTCAGGGTCAAGGTTTTCTGCTGGAGGGTTGCTGCAGGGTTGCTCAAGCCGGCTGGACAAGCGAATCGTATCATCCGGGTCAGCGGCCCGGTCGTTAATTTGTGCTTGACGTGAGAATGCTGTCGTCCTAAATACTACACCAGCGGCCTGGAGTTCCGCACAAATCCGTCGGAATATTCTTCTTCGCGCTCATCTTCAGAGACGGATTTCCGAAGGGCTTCTCGTCGCCGCCGGGCTTCCGGTCGCCTCCGGAAAGCGATTGACCAATCTGTGTTGGACTCTCCTTCGCCTTCACCAGTGTTAAAGACTCGTCAGCCAGCTTTGGCATCGTAAGATCATGAACACTCATCAACTGTAGGTGCTACGGCTACGGCTTGGGTTCGCAGTCGGAATACGGGTCTGCGGTGTGAGTTACTGGTGGCAGCACTGCAGTGAAAAGTACCAAGCGCCGCAAGCCTAAAGAAGTCCTAAAGATCAGGATGGACCCAACAGCACGAAACCCGCAGTATTTGTGCTTGATGTGAGAATGCTGTCGTCCTAAATTCTAACCTCAGCGGCCTGGACTTCAGCCCACATCCGTCGGAATATTCTTCTTTGCAGGCATCTTCAGAGGAAAAATTCCGCCGGGCTTCTTGTCGCCATTGGGCTTCCGGTCGCCTCCGCAAAGCGATCCAGTCTGTGTTGGACTCTCCTTCACCAGTGTTTATATAGGGTTTAAGGACTCGTCAGTCTGCTTTGGCATCGTAAGATCATGAACACTCATCAACTGTAGCCACTAGTGCTACGGCTTGGCACGATGCTGCTGTTTTTGGCAGCTTTCCCCGGCCGACTCCCCAAGCCCGGATGGAAAACGGGATGAGGGCTCAGGGTTTTTTGTGTGGACTGCTGACGGAGAGCCTCATGGGGAAGGCATTGACAGGTTTAACCCGTCCTCCTCGCTGCTTAGTTTTCGCCCCCATCACCTGTGCTTCGACTTCTTTTACTTTCGATTGCTCCCACCTCCGCCCTCCGATCTCCACATCCTTGTTTAGGGTTTAGGGTTTAGGGTATTCCATACCCTCCGACTCGCCATCATATCTCCGTCCATATCTAGCGCAGTGTCCGTCCCCATGAGCAAGGGCTTGCATGGGGCTTAGAGCTTAGGGAATCTCCGAATCTTCAAATCTTCATTCCGACTCCCTACATCTGATGACAACTCCTGTGCGAAAGCACAGAGTGAGAAGGCGTCTTCTACCCGCGTACGTTGATCTCCGATATTGATGCTGCTTTCGAAACAGGACCTTGTACCCACACTATTCAAGTTGTTTTCTGTTCAGGTGAAGAGTTTTTGCTTATCGATACCGCCACAACAACAACAACGATCGCCGCCGCCGCCGCCACCACCGCCGCCACCGCCACCGCCGCCGCCAAAGCCACTGCCACCACCACCACCACCGCCGACGCCTGCTGGGCGGCGGCAGCAACAACAACAACAGCAACTGCTATGACCACCACCACCATCACCAGCAGCACCGCGACATACTGACATGCGATGACTTCGGCTGTAGCACGGGCAGTCACCCTGAGAGCCCACCACCCCTTAATAACTCAGGGCCTAAAACAAAATGCAGCTGAGCACCTCGAAGAGCTCTGTCTGTCGTCAGGCCACGACCGTAGCCCCGGTGGGGGTTGCGGCGGTTCCTTCGGACCCTCGGCCATCGATCGCCGCTGCTGTTTCTCGACAACCTTCTTCATGTAAAACGGCTCCTTCGCCGAAGCCTCGTCCTGGGAACGGCTTCGAGGAGATCTTTCGGTAGGTGCTGGGCTACGTGTTTAATTGAATGTTTCTCGCTTCACGACTTCCATTTTCGACTCGCGCAAGGTTTTGGGCTTTGGGTTTGGGATGGTTTGGGGCACGCGCTTCCCAGCCTCTGACCCCTCCAGCCCTCGGACTTTGGGGTCTACAGGTGTATACAGTGTATACTCTTGATCGCCGTCCATAAACTATAGATGTTGGGAAACATGTTCTATTGGTGAAGTGGGGATGAGGAGTTCTTGTGAAAGGTCCGTGGCATTGTCGAGGCGTAGAGGGGTCATGGCTATGCTTACTGCCCGCTCAAAACTACCACGGGACTGCGTAATCTGAGCAGGAGAATCTTGGTGAGGGTATGACCATGGAGCCCTTTTGCTACCTACCTACCTGCCTGCCTACCTACCCACCCACCGACCTACCTACTTACCAGTTTACCCAACAGCCAAGAAGAGTTCAAGGTTTGGTCTCGAAGATCCCGAAGCCACCGAGGCTTGAAACTTAAACACACTAACCCTAAACCCTAAACCCTAAACCCTGAACCCTAAACCCTAAACCCTAAATCCCTAAACCCTAAACCACTTCCTACTGCCAAGCCAACCTTCAAGGCTTCCTCAAAGGAACTTACCCATAGGCCCGATAGTAGTTCCGGTTACCTTCTAGGATTCTATATATGAACCCCAAAAAGGAACTACCTTAGGGCCTATGGGTAATTACTAATTACTATAGAAGCCTGAAAGATGACATATGTTAACTTTTTTGTTGGGTCCCGGGTTCTTGCCAAAAGTAGATTATAGAGAAACATACAGGAGCCAAGCGCTCTTTACCACGTCTTCTCAACATCACAAACAGATGCCCGCAAGGCCCACGTTTCAAGCAAGACCAGCCTGCCCCAGATCAAGGGTTCGATTGGGGCTTGCTGTGTATGTGGAGCTTAGGGTTAAATCAGGCATTTAGGCTATTTTGCAGTTGAGATTATCAGACGAGGCCGCAGAAGAGCGATTTTTCTTTCTACACTGAAACCATAAACCCCGGGGCCATTAGCCTGCGCACCCTCCAAACTCCAAGCCCTTAGCTGCTACATCGAAGTACCGGATGCTCGGCAGAGCGGCAAGTTCGGGTGTTGCAGCTTTGCATTTCTTGCACCGCAGGTCTTTGAGCTGTGCGTAGCTCTGAAGTTTCATCGCAGCTTTGCTTGTGGCCTCTGGAGGTTCAGCAAATTGGGGTCTCGGGGCGCTGAAGGTCCTACCGTACACCGGGGCCTATAGGAGCTGTGGGGCTTCACTTTTTATACCCTCAGGGAAGTTATCCCCAACTCAAGGTCTAGAGTTGGAGGTGTCTTTTGGAATCATTTCTTTATACCAGCTTCCAGGATTCGTCTGTTGCTGTGGGATTATGCAGGATGTTCGCCTGAGAATTCAGCATGGCGGGATCCTACATGATGGGACGTCATGCACCAGAAACAGGCAGACTTCCTCCTAGGAACAAGACATGGATGACCCCGAGTACAAGGGAGTACACGTAGTCAGAGATCCGTCTATACAGGTTTAAAGCGGTGATAAAGCTTGCTTGCAAGTCCAGCAGGGTGCGCGAAGGTTTTTTCAGCTGCAAGTCTGACAGCAGCGTACACGAATGTTTAATTACATCAGTTCCCAAAAGCTCCACCGGCATGTGTCGCAGGAAGTTGGTATCCTGAACTGTTACATTCAATCCGAGAGCCCGGGTGTTCGGAATCTGGGCCTTTAAATTGGTTTAGGAGTGTAGGGTGCGCGGTTCCATGCTCATAGTGGAGACTCGATAATCAGCCCCCCCACTTACGGTCAAGAGTTCATGGTCAAGATGCCGAGGCTTCAGGGGAACCTCGTGACCGCTGGAGCAAATACCTATAAAACTCGAGCTCAAAAGATCGGAAATCCTGAAGCATAGTATATAGCGGCCCGATACAAATTAGATCCCGGCTTTTGGAGGAGGGGGTGTACCTGACTGCACGTAGAGGACTAATCTTAAGGAGCCTTCTGGAATCTAAAGGAGCATATAGGTAATTAGTCAGACTGTTACAATATAAAACAAACCTTAAAATAATATACGTACCCATAGGCCCCATAGTAGTTCCTTTTTGGGATTACCTTATAGGATTCGAAATATGAACCCCCAAAAAAGGAACTACTATGGGGCCTATGGGTGATTATGTATTCAGGCCCCTGCTCGAACCTTTGGGACATGGGTCGGGTTTAGGGTTGAGACTCGCACGCTCGCGCAAGGCAGGCAAGGCTCCAGGCAAATCTGTTACGGCTAGAGAAAGCAGGCAGGCAGCAAAAGATAACACCAGAGCCACTCTGTCTGGGGTTTAGGGTATTATGGGGGATCAGGGGGAAGAGATTAGGATGCAACCCTGAACTCCCATGCCTCTGCTCTACCC
Source organism: Symbiodinium sp. CCMP2456 (assembly GCA_905221635.1). Lineage (NCBI taxonomy): Eukaryota > Dinophyceae > Suessiales > Symbiodiniaceae > Symbiodinium > Symbiodinium sp. CCMP2456. The sequence continues at coordinate 3,497 of CAJNDV010019602.1, read as the reverse complement.
ATAGGCCCTAAAGTGGTTCCTTATTTTTGGGGCTCATATTTAGAATCCTATAAGGTAACCCCAAAAAGGAACTAGTATGCGGCCCATGGGTAAACTCTGGGCTGATCCAACTTCGGGTTTGCAATCCCGCAAAGGCACGACCCTAAATTCTGAACTCGCTCAGCCCCGAACCCCTAATCTACGGGGATTTAACTCTGACAGTTCTCTGGTGTCTCCTAAAATCTCGACCCCGACTTAGTAGTTTCAGAAAATCGGGACCGTATCGCTACATAGAACCTCAAGCATAGGCCTCCGCAGGAAGCGGATCCTTCGGTTTCACCGGATCTGCTCTCGGGATGTCCGTGGTTCGTGCCTCCTCCAGCTGGGTAGGGTGTTGATGTTTCTTTGTTCCAATAGGGTCTATTTTGGGACTTCGACAAGGGTGCTAAGCCCCATAGACAGAGGGCTTCCATCGGAATTTCATCTATGGTCTTTAGGGTGTAAGTTCTCGTTTCGCCTGAGGGACGGCTTGGACTCAAAGCCCCAAGGATTTTGAGAGGGAGGCTGCAATCCCTAAACCGAAAACCTTGAGTTAAACCCAAAACCCTAAACTTTATACCCTGAAACCTCAAGCTTGGGATAGTAGGGCCGTTGAGTGAAAGAGCTAGCAGCGGCTTCGGGGTTTCTGCTTGAAGGATCAAGGGACTTAGCAAGTAGGTTGTATATGGCATTGTGCAGCACACACCTTTGTTGCAATTACCCGTGTAACCTGCTTTATACCCCTATAAGGATCCAAGTAGTTACTTTTATGGTTCTTGGTAGCCAAAATGGCTCCAAAGTCCTACAATAGGGAGTACTTGGCCCTTTAGGGTACTGGATACCCAGATCCTGCAAGTCGGGTTTAGAAGGGGGGGGGGTGTAGTCGGCAGGGGATTACCCTAAACCCTAAACCCAAAACCGATTACTCCACGGCAGTAGCTGCGGTTCATCCGCAGGACCCGAAACCCTTATCTGGCCCTAGGCTCTATCCTCCGTCTCAAAACCCGATACCGACTAAGTCAACCCCTCGATCTCCTAGGGTTTAGGGTTTAGGATTTAGGGTTTTTGGGGCTCAGGGTTTAGGATTTACGGATGTTGGAGTTTGGGATCTAGGGGCTCCCGGGGGTTCGGGTTTGAGGGTTCTTCTAGGGTTTATAGTGAGTTCCAGAAAGTTGGAGGATGGATTTAGGATGATTAGTGCTGGGGTTCCCTATGCTCTGACCTGAAGGGCATGAGGATAATGCTCCAAGTTCCCTGCTTCTACTGTACTGCTTCCGAACCTCCTTAATCTAGGGGCCTTAATAGTTAGAATGGGGCTATTAGGGTTATGGGGCCCACTATACTATAATTCAGAATAAGGACCCCCCCCCAACAAATAGTATAGGTAATCATGTAGGCCCCTATATTACCTTTCGGGCTTTTGGGGACTCGGAGTCTCGGCTCCTTCTTTTCACACTTCTCGCCGTGGCCTCGCTCACAAACGCACCGAACCTCGAACCTGGTGGCCGGCAAAGGCTTCTGGTTGACAGTCTTGGGGGGTTTAGGGCTTAAGGTTTAGGGGTTTAGGGGTTTAGGGGTTTAGGGGTTTAGGGTTTAGGGTGTGTGGTAGGGGGGGTCAAGTTATTCCAGTTGAACCAACTGTAATATATGACTGCAACATATTTCAAGTTCTACTGTTCTCACCTGTGAACTGACGCTGCGAACCTCAAGGCTTACCCCGATGGTTGCAATGCAGATAGAGTTAGAATATGTTGGGGGGTGTTTATTGATTACAGATGATAACAGCATAATTACGATAAGGAACCTGAAAGTATGATAATGGTGGTTATTCCAGCCTCGATGTTAGCCCAAACCCCGGGAAGTACGAGCATACATGCAAACACATTATTTTCCCCCCACGGAGGGGTCCTGAGTTATACCTTGTAGAATAGTTGAACAATCTCCGAAACCCTCAACTTCACGGATCTCGAGGGGTAAACCCGAAACCGCAAAGTCCGTAACCTTCAGAGCCCACAGGTGTTAATATTACTCAATCTTCACTGGTTTGGGGGTGGGGCATGGGTATTCGCTTTGGACTTTAAGTTAGTGTTCCAGGATTTATGAGGTATACAGTCTGGGCACTCTGCTTCGTAACTTTCTTGCGATTTCCGAAGGCTTTGCAGGGGTCTCGGGGATGAGCTTCATTGCGATGAGAGCTCCGGGGCTTTAGGGATCCGGGGCTGAGGGCCGATATGAAACGGAACCCCCCGAGCAAGCCGCATGCCGGGTGCAGGAGGCTGAGAAGAAATGTATATAACATATATAAAGCTGAGCAACCAGCAAACCGTAGAGACCGTAGAGAGCAATTTTTTTGCAAAGACCCAAATGTTGTCCGACTACTAAAACTTCCCTCGCAACACAGAAGCTGAAACCAGGCCTGACATGGTTCGTGTAGCAGCGCTTGCAGCAGAAGCCACCACTTTCTTCGAAGGTCACCAGGAAATTACAGCGCTCGTTTGCACAAAGCCGGCCGATCTGGCTGATCTCCGACATTCACAAGGGCGCTACACGAAAGTAAGTTATGGGCTGTGGTAGCTTACGGTGCATCTGAGACCCAACCAACAAAATATAGCTGATGTAGCTTCGGGCTGAGGTTGCTTCTGGGCTCGCATGCCAACACCGACCTCATCATGCAGATCTTGTCTGGGTTCTACTACACGCTTGAATCGCTGAAACCCACAAACAACATCTTTGTCTGCTCTGGCCTCTAGCAGAAGGCGAACAATCTGCAGGCGATGTTGTGAACAAGTTGTGCGACTTTGCAGTTCGAAGCCGGAAATCAGGCAATTCGTTTTTCTGAGCTTCATGTGCTTCGGGCATCCCTCTTACCAAGCATTGTTCTGCTTCGTTTGCCCGGGCTGCATGCATCAACCTCACATGTTGAGCAAAATGGGCAGAACATGCAGCAAACATCGCCAGCGGCGCATACACTGCATACACCCAAAAACCTCTATACGGCGAAACGAAAGGTACCTCTAGAAACAACCGCGAACTTCAAAAAGAGACCGCTGCGAGCCATAAAGCCTTTTCTGGGGTGCTGGGTCTAGGACGTACGCGGACAAGTTCCAAAGGGGAAAACGAAAAAACAACAACAACTACACCTTTAAAGCACCTGGATCTCCGAACAATGGCACACTCGAAAAGGCTCGAAAACCTGGCCTGAACTCCCGCACTCTAAAGCCGTAAAGCCTTGTCTACATCCTTTTTGGACATTCTATTCAAAAACCGTCGAGCGGTGCACTCCTTAAGCATCGAATCCACAACCTGCTACCGCTGGGCTGAATGTTGACCCGTCATCAATCAGCCCTCACTTTTTATAGAGGCCGGAATGCTACATTTCTATTAAATTATCATGGCTGTTTCAACAATACTTATACCGCATACCGCGGAGCATCGCTAACCGAACCGTTTGTATCGCTGATTCTGTGGCCGCGTACCGA
>CAJNDV010019591.1:26013-36804 GCA_905221635.1 Symbiodinium sp. CCMP2456 | reverse complement strand
AGGGTTTAGGGTTTAGGATTTTGTGTATGGCCTTGAAGCTGAACAGCACGGATCGTGTCTCATTTCGCGAAGACTTTCTTGCTGTCTGTGATGCCCCGACACCAGAGAGACTAAATCAGCACTGACATCCCCCCAAACCCCCCTATGAAACCCAAAGGCCAACCCCTGGCCCTGTCCCTGAGCAGCACGCTAAACCCCTAAACCCTAAACNNCTCAAACCTCAAACCGTAAACCCTAACTGAAACCGCCCAACTCCGAGTCCTCTTCCTCGCAGCAGCAAGAGGTTCTGAATTTTTATGTCGTATAAGTTCTGGGGGCTGCTTATTATGATTATGGTACAAAAACCCCAAATCCTTATTCTTCTTATTAACGCCCCTACCTTAGGGGCTTGTTGTGGCTGTGGAACTCGAAGCCCCAGTTCCTTCAGCACGGTGTGACAGGCTTTAGGGTTCAGGAGCTTTAGAGTTTAGGGGTTCAGAGCTTCGCGGTTTAGGGTTTAGGATTTAGAGGTTGGGGGTTTACCTGGAGGATCATGGGACTTAGTAAGTAAGGTTATAACTACGTTAAAGTGACGTATAAGTATAGTTACCTTATCTATAACCCTAGTTACTACGTCCCAGGATCCTCCAAGTAGGGTTTAGAGTTTAGGTTTTAAAATTTAGAGGAATAGGGTTTAGGGTAGTTTAGAGTTCGGAGTCATGCGTTTAGGGTTTAGTGTTTAGGGTTGAGGGTTTAGTTCAGAGTTCTGGTCATCCGAGGTGAAGCTGCTCGGCGCAGATATTGCCCGACCTGTGGCGATGGCTTCGAGATGGTCTTTTTGGGGGTCTTGGGGGGTCTCGGTGCAGGGTGGGCTTTGGCTTTGGGTTCAGCTAGGGACTTAGACATACCGGTTGAGCCCTGCTTTTCCGCAGCCTCCCCCCCTGTCCGGCAGAGGACAAACCCCTAAAGGTTCATAGTATGCACCTCTTAAAGGTTCCTTTAAGGGTCTTGTTTTTCATGGTACTCTCAGGGCGCCGTAAGGGCAAACGGGTCCAAATAGCTGAGCAGTAGAGATTTCGACTTTTAGGTACCTGTATATCTGGATCACTTGATAGATAGATAGCTAGACCGAAGGATAGACAGGCAGATCGATTGATAGGAACGCCTCTAAGGCCTAAGTACATACTATCTAGGCACATGGACACTTAGGGAATGCAGGGGTCCTGGTTTTTCCTTCTGTTTGATCACCCAGGTCGTGGTACCTTCACCCCAATCCCCAAAACCTGGAGCCTGAAACCCATGCAAAGAACAAATTTTAAGGCCCTTGCAGTAGACCCGACACCTTGAACGCTTCTACCAAGCCTTTCCAGAAGCCTTGCAATGGGCACCCTACTCTACGCATAAACCCATTCCAAATCCTGGAGTTCTCCCTAAACCCTAATCCCTAAACCCTAATCCCTAAACCCTAAACCCTAAATCCTAAACCCTAAACCCTAAACCCTAAACCCTAAACCCTAAACCAAATCCTGGGGCTCTCTCAGACCCTAGACCTCCCAAGCACTAACCCCTAATGCTAATGGGTTTAGGGTTTAGGGTTTTGGGTTTAGGGTTTAGGGTTTAGGGTTTAGGGTTTGATATCCAAAGCTACCTCGTAGAAACCCCCCAAAAACGCAGCACAAAACCCGAAGTCCTAAAAGCACTCATGGAGCCCCAATAGGAATTCAGAAGCCCCAAGCCCCAACCCGGTTTAGGGTTTAGGGTTTAGGGTTTAGGCCCAACCCTCGACCCCCGGTTTAGGGTTTAGGGTTTAGGGTTTAGGGTTACGGTTTAGGGTTACGGTTTAGGGTTTAGGGCAGATTCATGTTGGGAGCCATCCAAACAAGGTTCATTCGAAAGAACCCTACACTGCGCACAGCAATGGAGCGCGAGGTCGCCTTTTGTCCATTGTTTCTGTAAGGGTGCCTGTTTAGGGTTTAGGGTTTAGGGTTCAGGATGCTTGAGGATTTCTTTGTTAGGGTTTTTGTGGTTAATGTTCTCTTGGGTACACTGAGATTGTAGTGTTTGAGGGTTCGAAGAGGTTCTCGTCAAGGGTGGCTTACAAGGTTCGGTAACTCGAGGCTTCATTGATGGGTTCTGTTGTAAGGTTATCAATACATAGGTTGAACATTGTATGGAATCCAAAAGCGTTCCTGCAAGACTTCACCTTCAGGGTACTTTAGGAATTCTAGAAGGAGTTCGGCGAACGGCAGTGGAATGCAGGGGTTCTCACACGGTTGCGTGGGCCCACTAGGGGGTTCTACAAGGGTGATGAGGGCCAAACCTTAAGCCCTTTTTCACAAGAAAGCTCCTTTTCGCATATGAAGCTGATGCTATACATCCCTGCCGAATCCTACAAGAACCCGTAATTACAGTAGCGTTAAGCGGTTTTCGGATGGTTAGGGAAAACAACCGAAGTTCAAAGACCAGATAACACCGCAACAAAAAGCAACATACACCCTGAACCCTATAAACTTTTGAACCCGAAACTGCCGAGAGCGCGTCTGACCATCTGCATGGGCGCTCGAGGCTCCGACCAAGGCCCCCGGCCGACGTCTCGTCAGAAGGGTCAGGGAGGGTAAAGCCTCCCCGTATACGGGGACGGTAGTGATGCTCACTCGCTGTGACCTTTGCCGTCAGGCACTACTTGGAGGATCATGGGACTTAGTAATTAAGGTTATTCCTACCTGAATTGGGGTTAGAATTGCTTATAAGTATAGTTACCTTATTTCTAACACCAGTTACTAAGTCCCATGATCCTCCAGGTAAAGATGGACAAAAACCGAACGACTGATTGTCGGCTGCCCGCCCACGTCTCCAAGGCCGTATACGGTGGCCTCCGAGCTTCAGGGGTCCCAGAGAACCCAATACACCTAATTAAGGAATATACCTTAAATTATAGGGGCCTTAGTTATGATTTAAGGTATGTTCCTGAATTCCGGGGTGTTGGGTTCTCTGGGGTCCTTCCAGACCTGCTGGGTTTTCCAAAAGGCAACTTTCGAACTGTTCAGCAGATTGCATTTTCGGGAAATTTGAGAGCAAACAGTCTTTCAGTGGGGCAGGGTGCGTTTTCCTTGTGTGTACCCGCTCTAACCTTGTTTCTCAAGGCCAGCAACTTACACCTCGAGCGACCCTCACACGCGCGAGGGGCAAGTTGTTTTTTGGAAACCCTTGCTTCTCGTCGAGCGGCCGGCACAGGCCACGAGGACCCACAACCCGACACCAATCCATCTCTAAACCCTAGCCCAAAACCCTGAAAACCTAAACCCGAAACCCTAAGGCCCTTTAAGAAATCTTCAGGGAACAATCAGCCAGGTGAAGCTCATGCGCCGGCTACGGCTCGAGGCTTCCGAGAATCTTGGGCTCGGCTGATGCCTGAAATTAACAGAAGGAAACTTCAAGGGCCTTTATAGTGATTCCTCTGACGGTTTAGGGTTTATAGGCCTTTGGGATATTCCTTAGAACTAAACCCTATACTTTCCCTTATTGGGCTCAGCTCAACACCTTCATGTTTCAGAGGCTTTAACTACTGTAAGGGCTGACATAGGGGTTGCAATATGGTTTACTATTAAGGTATTCTACGGGTTTCAGGATTGGCGCTCTGGGGCGTTAGAGTTTCTAGGTTTTTGGGCTTCAGGGTTTTAGTGTTGTAGCGTTGTAAGGTCTTGATTTTATGGTTTAGGGCTGTAGGGTTTTTGCATGTTTATGGCTTTAGTGTTTACTGCTTCAGAGTTAAAGATGGTTATAGGGTCCGTTAGCGTGTCACAGTTTCTGTATAAGGTGTTCAGTGTTCAAATGACAGGGATGCATCAGGATACGATTTGTTCTATATTACCCACCCGTACAAAAACCTTTGACGGAACCCTTACTCCTGCACCCTTCACCCTACACCCTGAATCCTCAAGCCAAAGTTCTGAAAATTGCACTAGTACAAATCCAAAGCAAGCTTTACAACAGCCATCAACTTTTACTAAAACTTAGTTTCCTCGAGAAACAACTTGAAAGTTTAAACGTACTAAACCGTCAAACTGAAAGCCCTAATCGTTTAAGCCCCAGCGCCCAAATCCCTGTAAGCACTGTAAATCCCAAAGTTCCGAACCAAAAAACACCAAAGCCCCAAAAACGAAAACTCTTAAATCACGGAAGTCCAGGAACAGGAAGGATGCCACATTTTCCGACTCCGATAAGTTGGATAACACCGCACAAAGCTTGAATAGAATCAGTTTCAGAACCATACAAGGCCCTGAAACCTCCTTAAAGTCTTCCCACGGGTTTAGGGTATTAGCGCATGCTGAAACCCTTGAATCCCTATTGACACCACTGCCCAAAAGCCTAAAATGCCGCACCAATCCCTGGCAACCTCTCGTTTGCTGAATCTCCTAAAGACTCCAGAACGCCTTACCTATATTATAGTAGGATCCCTAATACGATTTAAAGAATATTCCCTGCTTAGGAGGTTTTGGTGTGTCTAGGCTCCTAGCCACAAGGCCCCTTGTACGTAAACAGCCATCATGCACAAAACGCTTGAATGAAATCATCGTAGTTCCTTTGTTTGGTTTAACGAATTCTAATTAAGGATTCTATAAGCTAAACCCAGAAAGGAACTACAATGGAGCCTATAGGTACTTTTCCTTCTAGACACGAAATCCTGAAATCCCAAACTCCCCACCCTCAACCGTCAGAGCCTAAGCTTTTTTGCATGCAATAAACAACCAAACCTTGTAAAGCAGCCCGAAACGAAAAGCCTTACTTCAAGGCCTTAAAGGAATCCATAAAGGCGTGCTTGACGCATAAAGAAAAAACTCTTCTTTGAAAGAAACTCTAAGGTTAGAAGTATGGGCCCCTAATATGAGGCTATATGGACCGTTAGGCCTTTTCTAGGGACCCTTAAGTGTACATATAGGGTATATAGTAAGTGTATAGGGATCCCAGGGCTAAGGGCCCATACTAGGGGCCCATAATTTCAATCGTAGAGAAGCGCTAAACCCTAAACCCTAAACCCTAAAAAGCTCAGGAAGGATCCCGAGGGCGCCAGCTGTTTTCTGGGCCTTGCTGGGCCTGAGGCGCTGGGGACACCCGACCCCAAACCTCTCAAGCCCAAACCCAAAGGGTCCAAGCAATAGTGTAGTAAAAAAACTTTTGGGGCCCAAAATGTCTCATAAGTAGCTACTATATTGGTACTTGGGCACTCTGGGAAACACCCTTATCACGTGTAGGGTTTAGAGGTGTTTCGGGTTTGGGGTCACGGTTTGGGGTTTGGGTTTAGGGCTTGGGGCCTTTACAGTCTGAGTATATACGCACGTAGACCCTGAGGGTTATGCCCTTTGTCGGTAGGAGGCTCTCCATGAGCAAAACAAGAACCGGTAGCTATACTGTTAGTGTGGCGATTTACACAGTGTTCTTGTAGGTATATCCATGAGCTTCCTGCTTGTTAACCCGACGGTTGTAAAAAAAGAGTTTATACTTGTGTTTAGCATGTGTCGTGTATAGGCTTCAACAGTCTTCGAGTCTCAGTACTCAAGAAACAGTTTTTTCGGGCATCTTCTACTGTAACTACAACAAGGTACTCAGTTCTGATTTCTGGTTAATTCTCGTGCATGATTGGTACTGCACCCACTTTGTAACAGTCGTTAACATAGAAGCCTTACAGAAGCCCTATATACCCTAAACTCCCCACCTGTAGTTTCCTTTATCAACTTTTGTAACTTTTGTGAATCATCCTTGTCGATGGCGGCGTTGCTCTGCTTTTTGAGCCCCCAGCTGGGCTGTGTTAAGCCAGGAGACCTGAAAGCCCAAGCCCGCGCTAAGAGCCCAGTTACCTACATGAGAGTTGCCGAAAATTAGGGTACCTTATTTTGGGGTCCTCACGACAAGGATCCTACGATTTCGGGTACTTTATTATTTTCGGAAACCTCCATATCTATATAGCAAGTTACTGGGATCAGGGTTTAGGGTTCAGGGGCACCCTAAACCCTAATAAAGCCTAAATAGGGTTTAGGGGAGAGTAGCCCACTCTATAGGTAGCTGGGCTCTATGGGCTGCCTACTCTCTAAGCCCTAAACTCGTTAAGAGCTCCTTCGAGGGTGGTCTTTTAGGGGTTGCCATAAGGGTTCTCATAAGGAATATCTTAGGGGGCTTCCCTAAACCCTATAAGCCTTAAGCCCTAAACCCTGAATGTCACAGGGCCCCAGGGGTTGGGGACTTGATGGCTTGGCTGAGGGTTCAGGGCTTTCACAGATCTGGGTTCTAGGTCAAGGAAGCCTTCAGCCCTAGAACTGGGTGCCTGAATAAATAGTGATACGATTCCTCAGCAAGTCTTCCCATAACTGGAATACACCTCAGGACCTATTCTTAGTCATCAAAGCCCCTATTTTCAGCATGAATAGAATGTATATATATATATATACACACACACTCACACACACATATAATAGAATACAGGGAGAGTCCCTAAACCCTAAACCTTCAGCCCTGAACCCTAAACTCCTACAGACGCTTGGCCCGAAACGTTCTACGACCCATAACTCAAATGCCGCAGGGAATTGAGTGAATAGTTTGCTTCCTAGAGTTCTCCTAAACCCTAAACTTGAACCCTAAATCGAAAACTATACATGCAGCTGGGCCGGCTTCTTGAATCAACGGGCCGGCAGAACTTTGCGATCACGTGCGTCCGAGATTAGGGTTTAGGGTTAGCCAGAGATGTTTCTTGAGCCCAGTATGTCTGAAGTCACAGTAGCGAAGGCCTCCCGACGATGTCAGCCATCTCAGCAGACTTCCGGGGACGAAGTGAATTCCGCCTGCCACCAGGCCAAATATCCAAGCCTTTTGCCTGGCTTGCCGATTGCCTGACTGTGCTCTTGGATCATTGGAGGCGAGTGGTGGCAACTGACCGAACCTTCGAGAAATTCATCTGCAGGTTGGATGCCAGCAGGGTGAGGTCCCAGAGAACCCAATGCCCCTTAATTGAGGAATTAGGGTTTAGGGAATAATAAGGCCCCTACAATTTAAGGTATATTCCTTAAAGAAGGTGTATTGGGTTCTCTGGGGTGCTCGACGGGCCGGAAGACTTTCACTACCGTGCTCGTGGATGGAAGCGGGCCGAGGACTTGGAACCCGACCTATGCCATCTGTGTATAACCTGCTGTGCTAGGGTTTAGGGTTTAGGGTTTAGCGTTTAGGTACCTCCCCTTTGCAAACCCGTTTCATACCGTAGAACCAAAACAGCCCCTAAACCCTAATCCCTCAACCCTAAACCCTAAACCGTCCGGGTCAGAACCCGACGATCCGGATTGCGGAACGGAGCAAAACTCGTGAGCCGGTGGTGCTAAGACCGAGGCTCCACACCCGCCTTGGGATCCATGTCTCTGCAACGGGGTCTATAGGGTTTCTATTTCAGAAGTTTAGGGTTTAGGGTCTATTAGGGTTTCTTACTACGGGGCATTAAGGGGTTTAGGGTCTATTAGGGCTTCTATTTAATGGGCTTTTTAGGGTTTAGGGTTTAGGCTCTATAGGGTTTCCATTTAAGGGGTCTAGGGATTTAGGACTCCGGCAGAAAGCTAGACGAGTCTCGGGTTGTCCCTTCCGGCAGGTTTTCGACCACGAGGGCCACTTAGCTCTCTGTTTCCAGCTACAGACTCTTGGATCTGGATCTAGAGACTCCAATACCCCGTAATAAGGAATATACCTTAAATTATAGGGCTTGAATATTATGGAAAAAACGTATATTCCTTAATTAAGGGGTATTGGAGGCTCCAACAGCCCTGAAATCCAGTAACCGGCAGCCGGGTTTAGTCTCTTGGTGTTTTGGTCGTACGCAACCCTAAACCCTAATCCCTAAACCCTGATGCGATGATGAGGGCTTCCAGAGCCCTAAACCCTATACCCCTGGCTCCTAACCCCCCCCCCCCTCCACCCCAAAGAATGAACGCCGGCCCTGGCTGTGTAAAACTTCACACCTCAAACCCCAAGACCCGAATCCCACTTCCAGGTCCCCAGCCGCTGGTCCCCTGTACCTTCTTGTGGATTTAGGTTCCTTGTTATTTGGGATCCTTCTAAACCTCAAGGCCCTAAGACCGAATCCCGCCCTAGGGTGGAGGGTCCTTTGCATCTTCAACCCGACGACAAGCAGCAGGTTGTTCTACACGCGCCGTCTAGGCCTAGGTTTCAAAATCACCAACGGTCCATGCACCGAAATTGTCTACACGTTGGCCCTTAAGGGCATCCTATCTCGGTCCAGTGAATAGGGTTGAGGGTTTAGGGCTCAGGAATGGCGATACGTACCTGGAGTTGGAAGCAAGAGAGAAGGCTTTCGAGTTTAGGCTTTCTGAGAAAACGGCGGTGTGCCCTACTTGAGAACACGGACGAGCTGGGTTTAGGGTTTAGGGTTTAGCTGCTTGAGTGTTGCCACATCGAAATCAGTGAATCCCACCCGGATCTCTCGCACGGGTACTTAAAACACCAGGGGACTTGTATAGTAAGTAGGTTGTAGTTCCACAAGTAGCCTACCTGGGGTCATTCTTCCCCTGAATCCTAAATCCCTAAACCTTAAACCCTAATCCCTAAACCCTTACACCCTAAGCCCCACACCAAACGAGCCCTGAGCCTCCAAGCAGAGGTCATCGGATGGACCGACAAGGATGGGTTTAGGGTTTAGGGTTTAGGGTGTAAGGGTTAGAAGCCCGCAGGTATGTAGAATAGTACGTAGTTGTTCTTAATAACGGTCGGGCCATTATTTTACCTGTTTTTGGCGGTTTAGGGAACCCGTAACCCTATAAAGCCTGAGCCGTAAACCCTAAAGCCAGCTCTACAACGACGCTCTTGGAGTGTAGATGCCTAAGGCCCAGCTACTGATCCACAAACAGCGGCTGGATAGTTACCATGATGATCCCAACAAACCAATAATTCAACAACCCCTGGATAGTAAGGTGGATTAGTACTTGTGATTGTTACGCATTCGGAGCTCTGAAGGTAGGAGGTTGCCTCTTTCCGGAAAACCTACTTAAGTTACTAAAGCTTGAAGCCTAAACCCGAAACATAGTTTAAACCCCCTACCACTGAACCCTAACCCCCAAACCCCTTAAAACCTAAGCCCTCTTGGCTCTACACGCATTCCTTTCTGAAGTCCCAAACCCTTTAAACCCTAAATCCTAAACCCTAAAACCCCGAACCCAAAACCCTAAAAAAACCCCAAACCCTAAAACCCAAAACCCTAAACCCCAAAACCCCCAAACCCAAAAAAGCAAAAACCCCTAAACCCTAAAACCCTCAAAATCCCAAAACCCCAAAACTCTTAAAACCCTTAAAACCCCTAAAACCCTTAAAACCCTAAAACCCCCAAACCCTAAAACCCCAAAACCCTAAAACCCCTAAACACCCTAAAACCCCAAAGCCCTTAAAAGCCTAAACCCCAAAGCCCTAAAGCCCTTAAAGCCCAAAAGCCCAAGGAAATGCGACCTCCGCTGCGGCCTCAAGCGCTATGGCCAAGGACACCCCTAAGTTTTAGGGTCCAGGTTCCAGGGTCCTAAACCCCTAAACCCTAAACCCTAAAGCTTAGGGTTTAGGGTTTAGGGGTTTAGGGGTTTAGGGTTTGGGGGTTTAGGGTTTAGGGTCCAGGTTCTATAGGGTTTAGGGTTCCAGGTCTGGGGCTTTGGGACTGAATGAGGGGCCCTGCAATTATAGCAGAGGTTTCTTGTAGAGATTTAAGAAGGTGCTGCAGGGTGTGTGCAAGGTTTTTTTTTGGGGGGGGTACTATATGGCATGGCATATGGCATATTAGCCTTGATAAGGCTTAGGGCTGAGGGCTCAAGGTTTAGAGTTTAGGGTTCAGTTCTTAGATGTTTTGCGGTTTTTCAGGTCGGGTATGGGGCTTAGAGTTTCGAGCTCAGCACTTACGGTTAAGGGCGAAAGAGTCACAAGATGTCGCCCTCCCAAGCTACTGAGGCTGCAGTTAAGTGACTTTAGGTGCTGTTGCGCCCAAGCTCCCATGAGGGTCGCGCTTCGCCAAGTCGTCCAGCCCTGTTGTTGGAAGAGATCGCCCTGCCCACTGTGCCGTCTTTCTTATTGTCTGTTACAGAATTGCGGCCACGAAAAGGGACCGGCAGGGAAGAGCGGAAATTTCAGGCGAGGTTGCTCCTACAGCGCCTTGAGGCGTTCAGAAGTTCCTCAGCTTCTTAAAAAGTAGTGTGAATGCCGTTTCACTGCCGACATTGCCAGTGCTGGCTTCGAAGTCGCCATAGTATCGAAGCTGGCAGATACTTACAGACTACAGGGAAGCCCCCTAAACCCTAAACCCGAAACCCGAAACCCTAAACCCTGAACCCTAAACCCTAAACCCTAAACCCTAAACCGAAACCCTATAGACCCTAAACCCTAAACCCTAAACCGAAACGTGTCTCACCTGGGGATCAGAAGCCGAACACAGTGGGCGGAGCCGGAAGAGCCGAAACCTTTAAGCCGAGGATGGACATGTCCGATCCGCGGAGCTGTGCAATGGGGTTTAGGGTTTAGGGTTTGGGGTTTAGGGTTTAGGGTTTGGGGTTTAGGGTTTTGGGCTTAGAGTTTAGGGTTTAGGGTTTAGGGTCTAGGGTTTAGGGTTTAATTAGGCAGTTAAAACTGGTCTTGTATACATCTCTGGCCCCCCAGGAAGATGCATAAAGGGCGGAAAGGGGTGTCAAGAAGCAAAATGTGTGCACCCGCTTGGTGATGCTTGGTGAGGCTCAAGATCACCGAGCCGAGTCTGGCTGTATTGTGAGGGTCGTTGGTTTAGGGTTTAGGGTT
>CAJNDV010019591.1:6512-17464 GCA_905221635.1 Symbiodinium sp. CCMP2456 | reverse complement strand
TATCTATCTATCTATCTATCTACCCTCATACGCAACTACAGTCCTAAGGATCCATCTACTTTCCCGTCCATCCCTCCATCCATCAATCGACCTATCCGTCTGTGTCTTCTGCTCTTTGAAGCCCCCAAGGAACAAAACAGACCTCAAACTAAACCTATAATCTAGACCTCACGCAGAAACAGTTCAATAATATTCAGAATATAGACATATTCGGCCCTTAATGGTACCCTTATCACAGGCTTTGCTGTATGGGGGGCTGTGCCCAATCTAGACCCCACTCCCCAACACACAAAGCCTGAGGTTTGGGGTGCTGGGTGCACTGTCTTTGAGCTTGCCTCCGGAAACTTCCTTTTCACCGGCCGCAACAACTCCGAGATGCTTCATGACATGATGAAGCGCCTTGACTGGTTTAGGGTTTACTATAGAGGCTTAAATTTATACCTATACTATTTTTTTTTTTTTTGTGGGGGGGGTCCTGATTAGAACTATAGTACATTATACCCCAAAAGCCTATTCTAATTATTAAGGCCACTATATTAGGGTTTCGGGTTTAGGGTTTAGGGCCTTGGCTTGTCTTTTGTTCAGGGGGTGCAGGCTCGGGCGTGGCATTTAGGCTTGAAAGTTCTGAGCTTGCAGGTCTAGGTAGGGTTTAGGGTTTAGGGTTTAGGGCCTAGGGTTTAGGGTGTAGAGGGAAGGCTTCTTGCTTTTTGATGAGATCCCTAGACTCTGAACCCTAATCCCCAACTCTTAAGGCAGGGCGGGGCTACTTATCGGCAGTTGCTGGGTGGTATTCCCCAAGGAGTCCAAGTTAGGTATACATGTAGTCTTTAGCTTTCGGCCCTGAGGATGGTTTAGGGTTTAGGGTTTAGTGGTTTAGGACATTCTGTGCTAGACATAAGAGATATGTTTAAGGCCTGAGTTTTGAGGGCTCTGGACTGTTTGCTTGTGGGACTTAGACGAGGTCTGCCATAGAATTATATCTCTCGTGTTGAAGCATAATTCTTAGCGTGGAGACCTTGTTCGAGCTTATGCTTCACGGGTGCTGTTTTCAGTGGCCAGGCTGAACTTCCCATTATCGATCATTCTTATTACAGGAAGGGGATTACATATACCGCATATACCTACACATATATGGAAGAGTCTCTTTATGCAGCGCAGCACCTGTGGATAGCCCGGATTTCTCATAACTTCAGTGATGAAGCATGCGCTTCTATCATCTGTATACCTACAGAGCTAGGGTCCACGGTAGATACACTCAAGTATTCCCCGATCCATTCTGTGAATGAAGGTTGCTTCTCGACATTTCGCCTCAAAATAGAGGCACCTTGGCGCGTTTTCACGGCGCTTTTGCGGAGCCGGATTGCTATCGAGCAAGCATTTCCGACGGGAGGACGGCACATGAGGTTTAGTAAATTCAGATGTCGGCTTGAGTTCGCGCTCCAATGAAGGACGAAGGGTTCCTGAATCAGGCTCCTTTTATTACTTATAGGCTTCATTGCAGTTCCTTTTTGGAGGTTATAGAACCCTTAATACATACTTGGTTAAACCAAAAAAAGGTACTACAATGGAGACTAGAGGTAGTTTAGACCACTGTTTCATGCATCCTTTATACATTCCCAAAGGGTCCAAAGTACCTATATAGTAGAATGTAGGGTTTCTATACTAGGAATGGTTGCTATGATTTGGGAAACTATCCCCCATAACAGTACCTAGGACCCTTTGGGATTGGTATGTCGGCCCTAGATCACCCTGCGCCCGGCAGGGACACGGCTCGGGCTAAGGACGCGAGCTGGTTCTTGGTAAATTGGTCGTTAAGAACTTTCTGTTTAGATACTTTAGAGCCTATATGCCTATATATATATATTATATATACATATATATGTATACATATATTTAAAAAATACGTATATATATATATATATATATACATACCTTGAGGGCTTTAGGTACTTTAGAGCCTAAGTGTATACTATATGGGTATACTTACCGAAGGCAAGCCGTCGAACCCTAAACCTTAAAAGTAGAGCCGAGAGTAAGCTTCTCTCTGAAGTCATAGAGGTGCTTACATAATTGCCTATACTATTTTGGGGTTCCTTATTAATTTTAAGGTATAGTATGCTCCAAAACTCTATTCTAATTATTAAGGCCCCTAGGTTAAGCCCTGAACCTTGAACGAAACTCGGAAGCACATGCTACGACTCCGAAGCCCTTCCAGTGAGCAAGATGCCTCACCTTACAGAGACATTCTTAAGGTAAACGTCTGATTCCGAAACCTACTTCCTTTAAGCTCTACACCTAAACCCTAAACCCTAAACCCTGCACCCTAAACCCTAAACACTAATATTCGGAGTACTACTACAACCTCAAGAAGCGGAGGTGGCTCGTTACTGCAATCGGAATCAAGGGTGTGCATTAATGTAGGGGCCTTAATAATTCGAATAGGGTTTGGGGGGTTCCTTTAAAGCGTTCCTTAAACGGCTCTATAAGGGCTACTCTAAGGTTTTAGGGTATAGGGGCCTTAATAGTTAGAACAGGGTTTTGGGGTGTATAGTACTATAAATAAGATAAGGAACCCGCCAAATAGTATAGGCAGTTATCCAGGCCCCTACAGTAAGCTGCTTTTAAGGTTTATTCCTTACTTGAGGGTTTTGGGATTCTCCCTAAACTGGGTATTCTTAATTCCGGCAGGTGTGGGGTTTGTTCCTCGTGCTTGTGGCATCGTTGTTGAAGTCTTTTAGTGTTTTAAGGCCCCTACATGTTCAGGTAAGTTCTATACAGACTAGAACATCCTGTTTTCAGGGAGATATTGAACGGCCTTCGGACCCATGATAAACGCAACGAGAAGCCGTATAAACTAGAATACGAAGGCCTCTCTCTTCATGACGTCATCAAGGTGTAGTGCTCTAAACCCCGAACCCTAAACCCCTAAACCCAAATTGAACCTCTAAACCCGAAACCCCTAAACCCCTAAACCCTAAACCCTCGGGCTACGATTATAGAACCCTTAAAGGAACCCTCAAAGTGTATAGGGCTCTCCCGAAAGTTTGCGAGGATCTGGGACATTTTCAGGTGGGTAGCTACCGTTATAGCAGCTCCCCACCTGTAGTTTCCTTTTTCTCATACATCCAAAACTGCCCAAAACCCTAAGCCCCAAATTCAAAACCCAGAACCCTTAACCCGAAACCCTAAGCCCTAAACTCCCCACCTGTAGTTTCCTTTACGAGGATGGCGCTTTCTGCCTGGGCGGTGAGCAATTCGTCGGCCGGGAAAACTTCCCGCGCCCCGCGAGGCCAAAGCCCACCGCGTAGGGCGGTTAAGGTTTAGGGTTTAGAATCTAGGGTTTATACAGGGGTTTAGGGGCTTAGGGTTCAGGGTTTATTCTTCGGGCTCCTTAAAAGGGCTCCATAAGAGTTCTACAAGGGGTTTAGGGGTTTGAGGGGTTTAGGGCCTTTAGGGTTTGGGAGTTGAAGTTTAGGGCCTTTAAGGTTTTTTTGAGGTTCCGGGTTTAGGATTTGTGCGTTTTAGGGTTTAGAATATCGGGTGGCGGGTTTAGGGTATGTTGATTTCCTTAGCGACTTCCTCTAAAGAGAGGTCTTTTGAGGGTTCAGGCTTGTCTTTAACAGGGGGTTTACGGTTTAGGGTTTAGGTTCTCGAAGGGTGTAGGACGTAGGGGGTGTAGGATATGGCGTTTGGGGGGTTTCTGGGCAGAGGTTGTTTTTTTTGGCGAGATCTCGGGTCTTCGAGTTGGGGTTTAGGGTTTAGGGTTTAGGGTTTGGGCACGTTCATACAACGATTCAGTACAGGTGCCCTAAATGAGTTGCTTCGAAGCCCAACCCCCAGATTGTTAAGCATCCTCAACCCCTAAACCACACGGCCTTCCTTGGGACAGAAAACGCAGCTTTATTCAAAGGTAAATCAATATCCCTAAACCCTAAGCGGATAAACAGAATAGAGCATAGAGGTCGGAAGAAATAGTGTCCCTTCGTGGTCGCTGCCCCTGCAACTATAGTACCCAGGGAGCCCAATACCCCTTAATTCAGGACTATACCTCAAATCATAATATCAAGGCCCCTATATTTTAAGGTATATTCCTGAATCAAGATGTATTGGGTTCTTTGGGTATACACAATCTACTCCAAAGCCCTCTTTATCAGGATTGCGGTCACTTTTGAAAATTTGCTAGGGTTTAGGGTTGAGGGTTAATCTAGGATTTCGGATTTAGGGTTTAGGGTGTTGTGCCTTGGTTGCTTTTCAATTGTCGGTACAGCAAGCACAATCGCAGCTAAGTCCATACACATGCACTTCAAAGTAAAGTTCATACATGCGGGCTGAAATTAACGTTCAGTTTTGAAGTTCATAGTCATGGGGCCAGCAACCTTAAACCCTAAACCTTAAACCCTACTCTAAATTTGAGTTCCTAGATAGGTACTTCAGAGCCAAAGTCTACTCGAAGTGAGAACTCACAGCATTATTCTATAGGTTCACGAGGTCGACCGACCTACATAGAGGCTCGTGGGACGTTGTAAGTAGTATACAGTTATATACATGCTTCCCGGGTGAGGTTATCATAGTTAGAAACTCGACTTGCAACCTGCTTGCTAAGTTCCAAGGTCTTGTATATGGGTAGTTCTCTAAATTAGGGTACCTTTGGGGGTACTTTTTATAAGGGTGCCGTACTATATTGGGGATTTCAAAAGGGACCCTAATTTAGAAAACTACCCATATAAGTACGAAGCACAGGGATCGTATCCGGGAGCTCGTTCCGAGGAGTGCGGGATGCAGGGGAATGGGCTTTGTGCTTTAATCCGCAACGGCCCAGACCATATGTATTTCGGCCCTCAGTACAGCCCTCAACGCCAAACTCTCTAGTGCCTGCATCCCTAAACGCTATAAGTCCGGATATACTAAATTCATTCGACAGTAGCGTTTCTGTGTTACTTTTGCATTCCAAAAAATGGTCCAAGGACCAGTACAGCTCTCCCAGAGGGTCCAATGTACCTATATAGTAGAATGTAGGGTTTCTATATTAGGAATTGCTATTATGATTTAGGGAAGTATCCCCCATAACAGTACCTAGGACCCCTGAGGTCTTGCAAGCCGGAAAGGTCCAATTACTCTCGTCACGAAAGTCTACTACGCTGGGGCCGCAAAGAGATTCCCACCGGCAGGTCGTATTTACAGTGTTTAAACCCGAAGTTCTAAACACCTGAACCCTTGTACGGATCAGGGCTTAGGGTTAGGTTTTTGATTTACACTCGAAAACACAACCCTCAACAAACTCTTCGAACCCATCTAGCTGAATCAGGATTATCGTAGGGATCCAAATATCAGGGCCTTGGAAAGACAAGGGGTTTGTTGATCAAGGGTCTTATTTTCGGGCCTAAATTAATGACCTTTTTTTTTTCGGGGGTTCCTTATTGTAATTATTGTATAATGATCCCCAAAACCCTATTCCAATTATTAGGACCCCATATTACCCTAAACACTACACTCTACCACGGCCCGCGTATTAAAAACCCTGCAAAGCACATAATAACCCCATAAACTGACAAAGGAAGCCTAGTCTAGCCATGAACCCTAAACCCCTATACCGCCTATACCTTGCGAATGCCCTAAACCCTAAACACTAAACGCCTTTGTTGTGCCCTAAACCCCAAAACCCCTATAGTATGCCCGAAACCCCAAAACCCCTATATTATGCCCGAAACCCCAAAACCCCTATATTAAGCCCTATAAGCCCACAAACCCCGTACTATGCCTCAAAGTGTCACTGGTGTTGTGGGGCCCAGTATACTATCATTATAATAAGGAACAACCAAAGCCCTATTCTAATTTTTAAGGCCCCTATATACAAACCCTAAACCCTAAACCCTAAACCCTAAACCCTAAACCCCTAAAGACCTTTGAGAGCGGCCTCGTCCTGCAGCATCAGGCCGCTATGCGACAGGCTTCAGGCCGCCTGTCATCTTCGCTTTATACCTGGGCCTTTAGGGTTCCTTTAAAGGGGTCTATAAGGGTTAGGGCTTTAGGGTTCCTTTAAAGGGGTCTATGAGGGTTAGGGCTTTAGGGTTCCTTGAAAGGGGTCTATAAGGGTTAGGGCTTTAGGGTTCCTTTAAAGGGGTCTATAGGGGTTCTAGAAGGGCTTTAGGGTTCTTTTAAAGGGGTCTATGGGGGTTCTAGAAGGGGTTTAGGGCTTCAGGGGTTCAGGGCTTTGGGATTAGAGGTTTACTTGGAGGACCATGACACTTAGCAACTAGGGTTATAAATAAGGTAACTCGACTTATTATAAGCCGTTATAACCCCAATTAAGGTAGTGGTAACCTTACTTACTACGTCCCATGATCCTCCATGTAGGGTATAGGGTTAAGGGTTTGGGGTTTTGGGTTCCTTATGATGGTTTCTTTCTATACTTCCTTCAAAAGGTCGATTTTCCAGGCTACAGGTAGGGTCAGACCCTACAGCCTTTCTGGGTACCTAGTTTTCGTCTACATAACAGGTCCTAACCATAAAATTAGGGAGCCTAAACAAAGCTGTACGGCATAATATAGGGGCCTTAATAAGCAGAAAAGTGTTTTGGGGCCCATTCTACTATAACTATAATGTGGAACCCCCAAAAGAGTATAGGTAATTATTTAGGCCCTACATTAAATCTCTAGGAGTTTAGGGTGTAGGGTTTCGGGTTTAGGGGTTTAGGGTTCGGGGGTTGGGGTCTTCGGTTTTGCTGTTACCTAGACCCTAGATGGCAGTGCCTTGTGCTTGTAGCCTTAATTGCCGGTTCCGATCTCAAAAGAAGAGAGCAAGGTAGCCAAAATAAGTATGACGATTTAGGGTATACGTAGAGCTTGGGAGGCTGCAAGATTGGAGGCTGAGGGTTTCGGGCTGGCGGTTTAGGGGTTGGGGGGTAGGAGAGCTCAACAGGGTCCTTGGGTTTAGGGCTTGAGGGATATTGAGGGTAAATGGGATTTGAGTATCGGCGTTGCATGCAATCTGTGCTAAATATCGTGTCAGCATTGTCATGAGTGCCTATGTATGTGGTTTATGTTTTAGTACTTTGCTGTTTGTCTCAGGCAATCGGTTGATTCACGTGTTCGGACATGCATAGCTATCACGACTTTAAAATGCTACGCTACAGTCCGAGTGAATACGCAGACAGTATAAAACTACCCTTATTGCACTGCTCAGTGCTGTCACAGCTAGTACACACCTGCCATGGCAGGTACAAGATCGTGGATATGTTGGTGGTTTCTCTTGTCGCGTCAATAGTACCGAGAGTAGAATATTAAAAGAGCCCATCTTCTGATCTCTGTAGCCACGAAGATGACAACGACGAAAACGAGGACAACGATGTCGACAACTAACAGTACTACAACCTCGACGGTTGTTTCTTGTGGTTGGTTTATTGTGTGGTGAAAGACTTCAGGATTTTTCAATGATTGGGCGGCCACAAGCAGACCGCCAAACACTAGCACTCACAAGGAAGACGAACCTGAACAGACAAATGCTAAGGCCAGCACCGCAAGAACATGGTCCGAGGGCGAGCTGGCCTCAAGAACTAAGTCCTTGTTTAGGGTTTAGGGTTTCGGGTTTTGGGTATGTTAGTCGTACTGAAAGTAGCTTGTATCATAGTTCGTGTGCAGATATGCAGCTGTAGGTGCAAGTACCTAGACTACAAACGTTCCTGGGCGGTTTGCATCCAAATTCGTGACAGCGGTGAAGGGCTGAGGGTTTAGGGTTTCGAACAGACATGGAGTCCAAGATCGCCACAGGAGACGCTTACTGATGCGAGCCCCGTGGCGCTCAAAGCCTTTGCGGACCTGCGTCTATGCTGATTTAGGGGCTTTAATACTTAGAGCAGCGTCTTGGGGCAATGGTTCAAATCCCTACATTATCCGTTTTTGTGTTTTGGATTTAGAGATGTTTAGAATTTGGTGCGTGGCAATGTGGTAAGCTGGTAACTGTAAGCCTGAGCTACACGACGGGGCCATCGAGTTGAACCCGGAAGGGTCCATGTACCTGCACAGTATACAGTATTAATTTGACCCCGGATTATATACCGACAAAGGAAGCAAAATAAGGCCCTCGCATATACCAGTATATACCATATAAATGCACTCATACCCTGATGTTGAATGGCTAAAAACTGCGAAAACTAAATATGGTTATACAAACACGCGCCCCCAGGGCGTATCCTTGTGACAATAATGGAAGCCTACTTGTACTACCAGGCGAGCATCTTTATGGTACGCTTATAGAACCTCGATGAGGCCCAAAAAGGAGCCCTCTACCCATAGGCCCTATAGTAGTTCCTTTTTGGGGTTACCTTATAGGATTCTATATATGAACCCTAAAAAGGAACTACTTTAGGGCCTATGGGTATAGCTGCAAAGACTCTGTGACCTGGACAGAGTAGCCATGAGGGTGCATGATCCTTCTGCTCGAGTTTAGGGATCGTAGAGTTTGGGTCTCGAGCTTAGGGGTTACAGGGTTTAGGGTTTAGGGAAGCGTCCCTAAACCCTAAACCCTAAACCCTAAACCCTAAACCCGAGAGAGAGAGAGAAAGACAGGGACAGGGAAAGAGGAAGAGCGGGATCCCTGCACCTGTGGAACTGCGACAGTGAACCAGCAATAGGCGACGTGGACGGGCTATACTTGGAGGATCATGGGACTTAGTAAGTAAGGTTATAACTACCTTAATTGGGGTTATAATTCCTTATAAGCCTAGTTACCCTATTTAGAACCCTAGTTACTAAGTCCCATGATCCTCCAAGTACGCATGTCCGGTTTTGCGGCGATCCAGTGGGAACCAGAATATCTCCCTCGACAGGGTCGACGCGATCGTGGCAGAGATCTACAAGCGGAAGAGCCACGCCACTACAAGGGAGGCGACCCTAAACCCTAAACCCTAAAGAGGCGACCTGGCACACCCGCGCTTACAAAGCACAACTATGCCGACGAGCTCTTCATGAGGTGGATGCCGCAGAACATATTTGGAGGCGGCCAGTGCGATCAAACAAAGCCATCAGTTGCCGACGAGTTTGCAGTTCCCGGCATGCCGTCATACTGTCGTTATACCGCAGCCTGGCCATAAATACCATCAGTTCGGGCCTCGGCCTTAATGTGTCTGTATGAACACACATTTAACGGCATGCATGTGTGTGCCAAATACGGATGTGTATATATATATATATACACATGTGCACTTATATGAGTACAGTACAGTACACATAGTTTCTCATGCCCAATATCTCGATTAGGGAGTTATAGATGCATACTTATGTGCAAATGCAAAGAACTAAATACAAATCAGTATATTATAAACAAATATATAGATTGATAAATAAATTATATATATAGATATAGATATAGATATAGATATATATATATATATACATGCATATGTACAATCAGGTGCATATGTACAAATGGAGATGTACACGTCTCGTGGTGTGTGTCAGCGTTTAGGTCGTCATGTCCCAGGTTCATGTAACCGCCCATAATTGCAGCAGTTGTGCATTCGTGAGAGGAATCCAGCGTAGAAGCCCTAGCAGGAATGCCCTAGACATGTTGGCATGATTTTGTTTGATGGAGCAAACGGAGCAGTAAGCTCGATACCCCTAAACTCCTAACTAGGCCTTAACCACTAAAAATCCGATAATTGTTTGACCCCTAAACCCTAAACCCCCCAATCCGAAAACGTTCAAGCCCCCAACCCCGAAGCCGTAAACCACTAAACCGGAAACACATAAGCCTAGACCCTCCAAGTACCCTCTACTATAGCCTAAATACCCCTATTACGGACCATAAGGGCGGTATCAAAGGGCCCTTGAGGGGTCCTGGTATGCCCGAAGCGATGAACCTTGAACCCTAAACCCCAAACCCTAAACCCTAAACCCTAAACCCTAAACTCAAACCCTAAACCCTAAACCCTAAACCCAAGCCCATTGGTCCAGACTCAAGGATCGTGTCGTGCGTGACACCTGCTGCTTAACTCAAAGGGATCGGGGTGGGCTACAGGCTGGTGCCCCTTGTTAAAGATCCCTTACATGGAAGCATGAACCAGCAGAAGAGCTTTCCCTAAACCCTAAACCCTAAACCCTAAGTTTGCGCTGCTTTCGTAAACGGGATCTCACAGGCGTGAGGTTGTTGTCCTGTTGCTCACCTGCTGAAGGGAGAAGGGATAAGATTCCACACGGCTCATTCTGAAAATGTCGTTCAAGAAACCCTAAACCCTAAACCCTAAACCCAGTGTCCGCCTTGATTCGTAGCCCATGAAGGCTTGCATTGGGTTTAGGGTGTAGGGGGTTAAGGGTTTACGGTTTAGGGTTTAGGGGTTTAGGGTTTAGGGTGTGTAGGGTTTAGGGAGCTTGGGTTTAAGGCGGTAGCGCTTGAAGGTTGGGCTTCAGGGTTTTGGCAGGGTTTAGGGTTTAGGGTTTAGGGTCCGGGGCCGGGGTTGAAGGGTTACAGGCTAGGTTTCAGGTTTGGGATTTAATTCATAGCCGAGCCTGTGCCAAAACACAAACCCTCAACCCTACCAGCCCTATAAAACCCAGAACCCCTAAACCCTTAACGCCTCAAGCGGGACTACAATTGACCAGCAACTAGTGCTGCATAGAGTTTCCCAGTACAACAAAGTACGGAAGCCCCTAAATCCTGGAGCGCTTAGGGTTTAGAGTACTACCTGTAGGCTCATACCCTGCCCCTTTTCTGGGGGTACCTATTTTTCCATAAAGCAGATCCTAACCATAGAACTAGGTACCTCAAAAAAGGGGTAGGGTATGTATGGCCCTCCAGGTACTGCCGATGATATGTATATATATATATATGTGTATATATGTGTGTATGTATGTATGTATGTATGTATGTATGTATGTATGTATGTATGTATGTATGTTTGTATGCATGTATGTATGTATGCATGTGTATGTGTATATATATATATATATTTATATCGT